>JACEII010000162.1:113615-190787 GCA_014332785.1 Antheraea mylitta | reverse complement strand
ATAACTATGTAGTACCTGGGTGATATATATATATATATATATATATACTTATATATTTTTACTAAAATAACAATATTATAAAAATATATCTCTTCTGCTATCACTCGGATTCGAACTGGGATTACACGGATTTTCGAAGCAACCAATTTCCATCTGAGCTATTTTTGTTTTGACAGCACTGGTGAAATTGACCTTCATATTCTAGCTATATTTTTTTATTGCCTGAAAACTCAGTTAATAAAAGTTTTCTATGAATAAAATCTAGCTAGATCGATTTTTCAAATATCTGTTGAGATACTATTACAGATTGTACAGTCTTCCCATTCTATTGAAGAAAATCAAGATACAAATTACATTTTGTAAATATGGTGAGATACCACATGTATCTCATATTATCAGCTATTATTTTGCCTGTTTGTTGCTTCGCTCCTGTGAAATATAAGCATATTACAGGTTTTCTGTGGCAGATTAATATCATATACCTTGAAAACATGAGTTAACTTGTGATCAATCGGTAATGTGTTAGTAATGGTTCTCCAATAGAATATATAGCTTGGCCTGTGTCTATTAAGACAGTTGTATCTTTATGTGACATGTGTTCTCTTAAATCTAAATTTGGTGCAACTTTTTTATAGCTCATATGAATCAACTAGGATCTGAACTAATTATAAAATAAACTTTAGTTCTATATAATTTACACATTTAGTGTATCTTTCATTTCATGTAGTTTCAATTCTTCTAGACCTTTCTTATTCAGTTCTAATTATTTGTAACTATTTTGTAAATAAGTAAAAACAACACAATGAAGTTCCCTCCTGTATATCAACCAATTTTCTTTCCTTTTTTTTTTAGAAGATATTAATGAGCCTTAGTCATATCAATATTTTGTTGTTGTTTATTTCATGACTTAAACAATGATTAAATTATGGTTAAATTTTGAGCACTACACAACCACTAGCAATAATAATGCCAACATGTAAGTTTCATTTCTGGACCAAAGAGACCTTTCTCCAGAAAGTATGAGCATATTCAGCATACCGCCTTACAAAATATTAAAAATTTCAAGCTCAAAGAAATCGAGAATTCTATTTTTTCCACATTAAGGCATTCTACAAATAAAATATTTACCTTCACTGTAAGAAGAAAATGTACCTAATTCCAAAAAGAAAAAACATTATTATACATAGACTTATGAACCTGTGGATACTGAATCAATATCCCACTTCACAAACTACTTGACCACAACAACTTCTATTATTTATGTATAGATTTTTTTAGTATGAAGCTACAAAATTGTTCAGTAATGTACAACACATGTAAGTGGTTAATTTCTATGAAAGGGCAAATACCTGTTCATATCATTAGGGTCAAAGGATACCCCTATTCCCGTACTCGCCATGTCTAGCTCTTTTCTTCAACGAAATAACAATGTTCACCGAAAACCTTTCATTACGACCGGAAGTTTCTTATACACTCCCACGAGCACTTCAACAGTCCAACACTACAATCAACGCTACTTAAAACACCGTTAATACCGTCACTAATCCTTTACAACAAGCGATCTACGTTCATATAACGAGAAAATCACAAATTGTTGTCATATCTTATTGTAAAATGTTCACATCATAACACATGTTTTGGCGTTCGATGCGGGCCAATGGACCGTCACATTTCGCACGCGCACTGATCAAACTAACTTTGCAGTGCACAAGTTGGATTGAAATCTATAATTAACACTGGAATTGAAAATAATCTTTCTGGATCACACACGCGAAGTTCACTGATGACGACTCATAGATTACAGAGTCAGTTTTTAATTTTTGACGCATTTTCGTCCGTTTCATATTACTGTCTATGATAAAGCAGTATTATGGTCCACGGAAGAATGAGAAGTATGACCACAGAAACTGTAAAAATTATTATTGTCCAATCTTTATTCATCATTTGAGTCAAAATCTTTGATCTCCCATCTTGACACTTAGTACCTGCTATATGTATTTCAAAATAAATGTCCCTTAGTATTTTAAAAATTGGACACTATTTTTATGAATTGTTATATTAGATTAAATACACGTGGAAAAAATTGTTATTTAAGAATTTTATGATAACAAAAAATTGTGATAAGCTTGAAAAATGTATTTAATGTTTAATCACCCAAAAACTGTATACATATCTTTTCTTTTTCAATGAGAATTGGAAATTTTAACTGCAATGTGTGCCTTTCATTTGGTCACAATTTAGCTACGACAGTTAAATATACTTAAACTTTTAGTATTGATATAGTATGGAAAAAAGATTATTCTTTACTCCGTCCAATATAGCAATCATCCATTTACAAAAACACTTATACTATAATACTAATTACAATTCGATACCAATTTGCAAACAAATGCTTACTAGATAATTGATATAATACTTTCTCAAATGAAGACATGGCAAACTGAGATAAGATTAAGATTTGTTCTTTGTAATATTTATAAATACGTTACTTATGTTATTCTTTGCTGGCAACACAATTTTGATTACACATCATCTTCATAATTGGAGTCTATGGTTCTGTTCATTGTTTTTCTACAATGTTATTTTTCAGATCATTGCTGGTAGACATAAAGTTAGTATAAACTGCGTCCAGTTGTGAAATTTTTCTAGTGTTCGTGTTCGATATTGTGATTTATCAGTAATAGATCACGAAGATGTCGTCACCGAGCGCTGGGAAACGACGCATGGACACAGATGTGATTAAACTGTATCCTTTTCTTTGTTATCACTGTTACAAAGAAGCTATTGCGTTGAGGGCCACCATGTAAATAGCTAGAGGAAGGGCCATCAGCTGATTGTCAGGGCCCCTTACAAAATCGATACGGGGTGTGTATATGTCATAATAACTATTTATTTCTCATTTTTCTGAAACACGATTTGAATTATTTTTATTTTCGAATACGGAGACCTTAAACAGTTTGTTCTTTGTGTAGGACTGTAACATATCTATATTTAACACGTTGATAAACACGTAGGAACGTTCCGTTAGTACGGGTTTCTTCCGCGTCCACTAGAATGTGATATTTCGTAATTTGCTAACTGGGCCATGGTCTTAATTGCGCATTTTTGATGGTCTTACGTACACTACTGTTTTATACTGTGGTTTTGCATAATTAACTATAATTGCAACTTTGCTTGTCTATTGTTTCAATAAAGTGGACTCTTAATTTATCCTTTCTAGTCTAAGGTTTTATTCAATTTTTAGGATCAAATATTTTATTACATTTTTTTTTTATATACATAATTAAATTGTATTAAAATTAAGATAACGAAGAAAAAACAATACAAAATTAAGTATCATTTTTATCTAAGAAGATTAATAATATGTCAGCTACATCAAATGCTTAAAAATAAGTTATATTTTTTTGTGGTAAATATGAAATTATTTGGGCTGTAGTTCACTATTACTTTGGTACACTGCCAACATGCTAACTGGACAAACAACAAAATTGTAGTAAATTTCTTGTTCATGAAAGTCACTCTCCTAATGGTCCATAAACGTTGAACAAAGTTTTTTCCATTAATTCTTACTGCAAAGATTGCATATATAAACAGCCATTTAATGTAATAGCAATTTTAACCTTACTCTTTGTTATGATACATGTTTGTGCATTTATTATTTGTAGATTGATTTTGTTTTCAAGTCAACAATAGGAAATTCTGGTTTTACTGAATTTTTATTTAACATTTAATAAGTTTTCTATAAAATTATAAAATATCCATTTCTTTGTATAAAAACAAATTCTGTAAACTGATTTTGATGAAATTAAATTTTAGCCATTCATAAGTGTTTTGGTTTCTTTTTGAGGTCTTATGTGTATAAACATTGAAAATCACGAAAAACCAACTAAAATCTTATGAATAACAAAATTTTGTCTCTGTTCTTGGTGTTTAAAAACTGAAGATCTAATAAAAATTGTAAAATCTGTTATGAACAGTTAGACTCGGTTAATCATCAAAGCCATATATTGTTCTTAGCAGTACTTTGCTACTTATGAAGTTTCCATAAAAGATCTAGTAGTTTAAATAGACAGGCAACACTTAAAAAAATGTATTATTCCATTAGGTTATGCTTCCTCAATCACTTTTATAGAAATATTTTCAATGTCCAGACATAAAATGACTTAAGGAAATAGAGTTTTACTGAGAGCCAATCACACTCTAGGTACAGGATGTTTATCATCTTGGGTGAAATCACCGATAGTAAGATTTTGGTTAAAGGTGAAATTCTATTACCAATAAAAAATAAACATTGCCCCCGTATGGTGAAAAAGTAGCTCTATTTCTTGAAGTAATGTAGTGTGTGTAAGTCTTCTTGGATTATTGAATTATGTTGAACAAATTCCACCTCAACTTGCTTATCTCTGCTTAAGATGATGATGCAATATAAACAATAAATAACTTTTCAGCTCATATATAAACAAACAGACAAATCCCACTTCAAGTGGACTATGCCAATTACAATGTCTTTTGATGCATTAATGAGAGCATGATCTATAATTCTTGGAAGAAATATTTAAAAAAATGTTACCATTCCTGGAATTTAACTAATAAATTTAAATTTCCTTTACTAAAAATTATAGTACAGGAAAAGCGAAAAATAATTGTTGAAGGTAATGGAAGATTCTGGTAAAAATTTACAATTATTACCATAGATTATTTTCAGTTGGATTAGGTTTTTTTTGTATTCTTTTCGTGTCCGCTTACAAGGTCAAGGTCGGATGATTAACAATGAACCTTTGCCTTGGGGGAAAAACCTTGGTTTAATTCAGATTTGTAATTCGACTTTTGTTTAATCTTGAGCGAAACATTTTTTTTTTTGTAATTTATTGTTGAATTGTATAAAGAATAAGCCTAATTGTTGTAAGTCTGGAAAAGGTAATGATAAATAAAAGTAACAAGTTTATCGAGATGTTTTTCATATTTCAAAAAAAATGTAAGCATGTTCAACTTAATTGATTGCTGTAATGTAAAACCTATTATTGTAAATTATTTTATTATTTATTAAAAAAAAAAACAATGATATCTAATGTGCCAGTTTTCTTATGCCTTACTAACTGATACCCGTGACTTTGTCTTCATTTATTATCTTTAAATATATCACCTACTAAAACTCTTTTAAACGGCTTGACAGATTTGGATATAATTTTTTATACTTTTCTCACATAAAGTAATATCTCTAATTATTTTTTATGTCAAAAGAAAAATCAGGGAGGAGTTAGTTCAGATAGGGCAGGACCGATACAACTCCTTCACCACAGGCGCGATCACGAAGGCCTTCCTTCCAGAAATAGCTAAAGCTTACCGGTTGACGAGAAAAGTGAAGTGGTCCGCTACTCACGTGCAGATGCTGACAGGACATGGAGGAATAGCAGAATATCTGCACAGATTTCAGCTAAAGGACGACCCAAACTGTGTGTATGACCCACAAGAGAGGGAGACAGTGTGGCACTTACAACTCGAATGCCCAAGATTTTCGGCCGCTAGGCAGGATCTCCAAACACAATTGGACATGTCTCTTGACCTGCCAAACCTGTATGCCATCCTAGCAGAAAAGGATAGCGGGCCCATATTCCTTCAATTTGCGGAGAAAATATTCCAAATAGCGGCCAAAGCAAACAGAAACTGCACTCCGGCGCACCCTCTACAGACGCCCACAATATCAACCAAAAACCCTAATCCCATACTCGGGCCCCAACTTACGCAACACTTGTCAGTGGGGCAACTACTGGCACACGGCGATAGAGGGGTACCAGGTATTAGAACACGGGGGGTGGCACTCTTCATGGATAATAACTATGAGACTCTCGGTATAAGCTTCTGCATAGTAAGTCCCCGGAACCGCATTGCGGTCTCGCCAAGCTGATAAATGGGAGCACATCTAGAATAGCAATGAAGCGAAAAGCCTTTGACGCTTTGCCCGTGACCATGGTAGCGGGTCTCACATGCAGGCTAGAGCGAATCAAAAACAAGATTATAGCACTACTTGCATGGGCGAACAAAACGCCATTTTCACGGGCATGTATATTGCTGTCCCGAATCGGTGACGTGGGATTAAGCGAACACATAACGTCTCGCAGGATCAGCGTCGACGCTATGGCAGTCGCTAATGAGAAGGGGGAGGTAGTCGACTTACTGGGCTGCAAAAGCGCATCGATGTATCACGAGATAGTTGCCTACGAGAACAGAGGCGCTAGCCTGGACTTCTTGTTACACGAAAAGTCTCCAGGTAAAAACCCTACCTACAACACAGGGAAACCAACTTTCGACCTCGGGTACGTCGAACCAAGCGGAGCCGAACGCTTACAGGCAAAAATAACAGCCGAACGAGCAGAGGCCACAAAAACATCTGGAGAAGGTGAACCACAAAAACGACCATCTTCAGAAATAACACAGATGAGCATGTCTCAATCTCATAAGTATACAAATAATAAATAGCAGGAAGCAATGGACCGTCTTCGGAAAAGAGCTCCAAAGGCCAAATTCAAACCACAGCCACAGAAAACCAGAGCGGACATGGGACAAGTCATCCCACCCATCCAAATTCCTGTCACAAGACCACTAGATCACATGGAAAATACTCGAATTCAAAGTCATAATCGAAGCCACGATTAAAGTCAACACACTTAAGTGTACACAAATCCTAGAGGCCCACCATTTGGGAATCGTGGCCTTCAGAGATGCTAGATTAGAGGAAGCGGAGGCGGCTATCTACAACAACGACTCTGCCCAAGTCATAGCAGAAATAATGACGGGCAGCTACATGACCGCTTATAATTCCACCAGTGGTTTCGTACTAAGGAAAGAGAGCGAGACACGGGAAGCACCTCAGCCTCAGATGTTCGAAGCGCCCCCAGAGGATCCAATAGTAGTAGTCGCTCGGTGCACAAGAATCATGCTTGAGGAAAAAATACTCGATAGGGTATAAACTACCTCGAGGGTTCTAAATCCAGCAATGGTGGAAAGCACTAAAACGACACCTAAGATCAGATGGACGAACGGAGTCCCTGGCTGTGGAAAGACTACGTGGTCGATTAAAAACTTCGATGTGGTGAGGGACGCTGTAGCGACTACCACAACCGAAGCGGCAAAAGACCTACAGGAGAAACTGGTTCAGGCACATGGTAAAAAAGCAGAAAAGCGTGCGCGCACCATGGCGTCCATATTGGTGAATGGTTTCAGAGAGCATGGTAAACGTCCAAGGTTAATCGTGGATGAGGCTCTCATGAACCATTTCGGGGCAGTCCTGACTACCGGTCGGTTGGCGGAAGCAAGCGAAATTCTCCTCATCGGAGATATCAACCAACTACTCTACATCGACCGGGAAAACTTATTTCGGATGGCATATACCAGACCAACGACCGTAGCCAGTATTGACAAATTTGGGTCACTTGTACTTACAGAAACCCGATGGATGAAGCCTATGCACTGAGTCAAGTATACGACGGTATATATTCACCGAAATCGATAGTAAGATCTCTGAGCATCAGGGGCTATCAGGGCGAACAAATACCCTCACACACTCCCGATACTCTCTTCCTGGTACACACACAGGAGGAGAAAAAAGCCCTGATAAAAAAGGGCTACGGGGTAGGGGAAGGATCGCGCGTTCTGACAGTCCATGAATCCCAGGGACTGACCTTCAAATCGGTGGTGATCCTGCAAACAAAGAGCAGAAGGGTACAAATCCACGATAGCGTTTCACATGCTATAATGGCAATATCTGGGCACACCGACACCTGTGTCTACTATACCGACGTGACTGACGACGCGATAAGTAGATTCATTCGTCGGGCCGTGGACGCTCCGGCACGGGATATTGTGAATTACAACCTAAAAATGGCCATAAAGAATGGAAATGAAAGCGCTATAAAAACAATAACGTCATTAAACCAAAAATAGTTAATAATAACTGAACAGTTAATATTTAATAAATGACTAGGAATAATAATAAAAAAGAATATATATATATATATATATGCTCACGGATACGATTTTTACGTATACAAAATATTACATGTAAGCAAAAAAAAGGTGCGGACCAAGAGTCTGCAGAATAGAACAGACTAAAAAAAAAAGTAATTATTTTTTATCCAGTTTATTATACAACTGGTGGATTATTTGGGTGCGTGGGGTGCGTGCATTACGTACGTGAGGCGTGTTTGAGGATTTATTAACGGTGAGATGTCTGAGATTTGTCTTCAACCATGCCCTCCACCTCTAGTCTTATGTGAGATCTTTAAAAATTTGTATTATCGCTGTAAATGCTTTGGATTTATCCAAACAAATAATCCGCCTTATTATTCTTATTAAAACTAGTATTCGCGAATGTTTATATCGCAATCTAAAACCTCAGTGATAATATTAAATGATACTTATATATGAACTACTAAAATATATAGAAGATTTCTCTTAATATTTAGTTTATAAAAATGTCTTCCCTTAATGTAATTTTCTCACAATTTTGCGCTATTGGTTGTTCCAAAAAATTACGGGAGGTTTTCCAAAAGCCATGCTCTCCTTCACGTGAGATTTAATGAGATTCGGCTTGACTCTCTCCCCCAGATGCGCTCAAGTGTTTAATGGACACCCTCTTTAGGTCTCTGACAGAAAAACTTTTGCCTATCGGATTACTGTTACCGGTAAATAGAATTTCAAGCTCTTTAAAAAATTGCATAAATATTATTATAGATTTATAAACTGTAACAAAAAAGTTTTATAAGGGAA
Organism: Antheraea mylitta; assembly: GCA_014332785.1. Taxonomy (NCBI): domain Eukaryota; kingdom Metazoa; phylum Arthropoda; class Insecta; order Lepidoptera; family Saturniidae; genus Antheraea; species Antheraea mylitta. The sequence goes on along the minus strand of JACEII010000162.1, from coordinate 182,021 downwards.
AAGGATTCCTGATCAATCAATGAAGGAGAAGCAATAAGTATCACTACATATTATAAATCAAAGCACTGGTTCTGTCGATTTATAGGTTTTTATGTAAATAGGAAATTATGTAAGTTTTTTTTTTTTCGAAATGACAACGCTATTGACCCATCAATGTCTTAACAGCTTCACCGGACTACTAAGGCGAGCGCTTAGGGCACTCAGCCGATTTTATTTTGGCAACCAGCTCAAGGGTGTACGGCACGCCTCGGCCTGGCTGTTGTCTGTTGCATGCAAAAGCTAACCTAGCTAACTATTCATATATGTATGAGTTGTTGAAACGTATGTGTGTACCAAGCATACACACCTCAACAACTCCTCCATATATTTATTATCGGAAAATTGAGAGTTTTTCAGTTCGATAAGGGAAAAAAAAGTAAACCCTTCCACTTTTATGTGTAAGCGTGTAGGCGTGCACGGGTGTGGGGGTGATCGTGTAGCGTTGTAGCAGTGATGTATATATGTGTGTCACCGTATCGCACAAGCAACGCACTCAAGCGCTCCCTACCGAGGGGTCGAACCTAGGCTTGAGTCGCTGCCGTGGGAGGCCTAATCGGGTGTGCGGGAGCGAAATTAACCCCCAGACTACGGCGGCGTGATCTGTGGTTACGCTGCCGTGGGCGTGAACACGCTCTGTTTCGAGGGACAGGCTGGTACTGATCGTTCGCTGACGTGATTGAATCAGGAGGGTCGGTAAAAATTTTTCGCGGACGTCTTTTATAACGTGCAGCGTTAGGTATGGGTTCATAGTTTGCGGCGGATACCACTAACGGACTGGGAAATTATGTAAATAACTTGTCTATTTGTTTACTAACTTAATTTGCTTTTATTTTAGAAACAAAAACAGAATTCCGCGTGTTTATAATGGTACAAAGGTAGACGTGGTCACGGGCAATCTTTATATGAAAACTTCTAACTTAAGCTATACCCTATACATAACCCTACAAAATCATAAGAAAATGTATAAATGACTCCTCACTCACACACAAAGTAGGTACAAATAGGGTTGTGAGGGTTTGCTTTATTCCTCTTACTTTGTGTATCTTACTAACTCATACATGATATTTCATCTAGCTTAGTTTAGTCAGATTCAACGGCCGCTATGTTGCATTCAAGGCAACATCCCGAGTCGAGGGTTAGCCATTTGTGCCTTTGAGCTCCTTGCCCTACGGCCGGGTGCTTTAAAAGTACACCAAAAAAGTTCGATGAAGTTATAAAGGTCTGTCAGGCCATGAGCGTTAGTCAGTTCGGAAAAAAAAGCATGACCCGTAAATAGTCACGTCACAAGGTTGCAGCGTCACTACTCGAATTATCACATGAATAAACCTTTTAAAAATTACATAGGTAAATTAATATATTATTACGCAAACGCAAAGCAATTTCAAAAATGACTAATGTAAATATTAAAATGGCGAATCATATTATCTACTAGCAATAATGTAGACCGAAATGTCTATTTTTCATTTTTACTCTTAAAAATATTGATACTAGCGACCGCTCGCGAGCTTTCCTGCCTTTATATTTCTCTGGGCTGGCGTTGGGCGCGGTAGTTATCGCAGGGGCAGTTTTTCAGGTTAGAGAGCATGCTCGATCCCTGGCTGGCCCTACCATGCGGCGGACGGTACACAGTGGGGTTTAAGTCCGTGCGAGTCGGACGTAACCCACCCTCTCCCCCGGGTTAGGGATTTCCCCACGTAAATAATAAAAAAATGGGCGGTAGTTATAACGTCAATAATTGATCACGTCATCCTTATTATTTAATCGATCAATCACTCGAGGTCAATCAAGCATTAAAAAATAAAAGCGTTTATCTTAAATATCAGATACAATAATACACTATTGAATATAGTTTATAAAGATGTAAACGGTCAGACGCTCAGTGCGAGAATGATTCTGGTTCCTTTTTCGCTATTATTATATAGGCTAGTTTCGTATTAGTGGGTAGCGCGTAATATTTATGTCAGTACACATACTTTTTCATGACCGAAGGGGCTCTTAAATCGACATATTTTTATAAATGACTGGCGAGTTTGGCGGACTTTGTCTCACCCTGATAATAAAAAAAAACCTCGATAAAAAATATATACTTAAACCTTCCTCATGAATCACTCTATCTACTGGTAAAAACCACATGAAAATTCGTTCAGTAGATTTGAGTTTATCGCGAAAAAACAGACAGACAGACGTGGCAGATGTCTTTAAATATAATCATTCAGATGATAAACGTATTAATTAGCCTTGGCTGTTCTGTTGAGTGCCGGAGCTCTACTCTGCGGCCGGTTGTAACATGACATGTGATAGATGGACGAAAGAATTTGCGGCTATGGAAATAGTTTCACTTTAGTATATATCCATCCTTACAAAACTTTCTCGTTTATGGCGCATGTTAATAAGAATGGGTTTAGGCGACCATGAGGTTTTATAAATCGGTGCGTAATTTGAATTTGTCATACGCCGGTGAAGGCCTTACTAAGCCAATAACGTTAAACTGCAGAGGCCCATGTGGTGGAGTTGCATTGTGCCGATGCGATTCCCACAACTCGTTAGGGGCGATCTAACACCCACTCCCTTGAGGGGTCTACCATCTTGACCCCTCAGTTCGAATTTGGGCACCCTTAGGAGGGGACAACACCTGTAGGAGGAGCAGACGTAGTGTCGATTAGACAGTCCCTGCTCGCCGGCCAAAAGGTGTAAGAAGGTATCTTGGGGTTTTAGTCCGTGCTACTCGGGCATATCCATCCTCTGCTGCCCGGCGGGTTGGATATCCGTTAGGGATTTCCCCATGAAGAAAAAAAGGCCAATACCTTAGTCACTGCAAAAAAAAAAAAATGAATTTGTTATTTTATGTTATATGCACTGTTATATCTTTGCACGAGATATATAGATAGATTTTGCCTTTTTATTTATTTAGTACCGGGTTGCTTTGGCAAGATAACCAAGGGAAAAGGGAGTCTACTTATTTTTGATGATATGGCGACAGGGGTATCGAATGGTGATTATGAATATTTATTTATTTTTTTACTTATCGCCGATACTTGCGAGAGATTTCGAGGTAACAAAAAATCTGTTTGTTTAACATTCATCGGCAAAGTGTGTAGGAGTGCGTCTATTGGTTGACGCTAAACATATAGATATTTTTAATGGAATTGATATAGTTGTTAGTAAAGTGGTAACAGTTTCACGTATGTTTTTATCATTTCACGGTCGTTTTGCAGATAAACACAGACCGAGGTCAAGGAAGCATGGAGTTGACTAACTCTCTCACTTACAATAGAAACGGTGGGAAAAATATACAACAATTAAAAAAAAAGTACAATATATTAGTTAGTGCACGCAACTTCGTTTACGAGAAGTTGTTTTTCTCTTTAATATAAAACAAAGTTAAAATATTGAATTTAAACTTGATTTAAACAGATTCAATTAAAAACAATTAAACAGTTCTCAGTTCTTTATTTTTAGTTGAGGTTCAGAGTTATCAATAAAAAAAAATTTTTTTTTTTTTTTTTCTTACCATCGACGAGTTTTTGTTTTTATTTGTATCTCTATTTATCATACTTCACGATTTTTTATTGATATATAATATGTTTTTACCAATATTAATAGTTATATACGTAGATAGTTACATTCGCTTTAAACGAATGCACAAAGAAGAGCGTCATTTCCAGATGTCACCATCGTTCACATATTGATCACTCTGTAGTAGCCAAGTGTATATGCTTTAAATTTAAAAATCTAGGCATCCGTCTCTTAATAACTTATGCCCGACACTCGATAATAGAAAAATGCGATATATAGGTAATTTTACCATTTTGCACAATACGAACATATGAATTGTGAGAATATCGCCCGCAATCGAGTTGTTTGCGTAATCTTATCTCTTGTTTTACTGTACGGGCATTTCCTTTTTGTTTGCGGTAAATATTTCTAGTCTCTACGAATGTGTATCTAAATAGATCGCTAAAAAACTACCTCCTGGATATATTCAATCATCCACTATGCATTTCGGTGAAGGAACATTTTTTGATTAAATCATCGTATTGTAGTAGGACTTCTAAGTCCTCCTAGCCAGCTAGCTATTACCCTGAAGCTATAAATCTGTCACCTATAGGTAAGGTCCAACAGCAGCACTTTAGAGCCAATCCCACTCTAGGTTTAAAGTGATTACCGTCTTTGACCACTTAAAATCAGTTAAAGTGATGATCAAAACGCTAAAAGCTTAAATTATATCTGAGGTTGGGTTAGGTTTTGCGGACTTTTTTTTTTAGCGGATGACGTACACCGTGTGGTTTTAGTCCGTGCGAGTAGGACATAAGCCACCCTCTCCCCCGGGAGGGTGGGTATCCATAAGGGATTTCGCCACATTAAAAAAAAAGGTTTTTCGGACTTTGCATAAGGGGCCATTCAAGTTTTACATAAGCATTGATGGGGGTATTGAATTTGCTTATTTTTTATGACATAGGGAGAAAGGGATGGTCTGGATGGTGATTACGTTAGTAATATTTATTTAGCTTAGAACAGATTTGATTTTTTTTTTTTTGCTGAGCAGGGAACGGAGTGGTCTGAAATTATTTAATATACTTGTACGGCCCCTAATTCCTGCAAAAGGCCTAGTGCTGGGGTTTAATGTTCAGAACCCAGCGCCTGATTACACTGTATCTAATTACACTTTAGATAGACACGTCCATTGTATAAGATTTCAATAACTTCCTTAGCAACAATACTACAGTATTGAGAGTAAGCACGAGGTCACTATACTCGGTGGTTTGAACGAGTTCTGCGTGAAATTCTTCGGACCCCCTGGAAGTGAGTATTATTTCTATTTATTTCTGATCCTAGAGTCATTTTTATAAGAATATTCTGATATGCGTTATTATAGATATTAAATTAATTTAAAATCATTAAATCGCATGGTTTAAAATGTATAGAATCGTTAAGCTGCAGATTTTGACAAAAAAAAAAATGAAACAGCGCCTGAGGAAAATACAATAAAAACGGTAAGTATTGAAAAGGAGCAACTGTCCTCCCCCAACTTCGAACGCTTTAAGTATAATATTGAACTGATTGACAATAAGATATAGCTCGTATCAATCAGGGATAAGGTAGCTTGTTATTACAGAATTTTAACTTTTTTTGGCCCATTCCCGTTTATCAGCAAAAGTAAGCAATGCTCGTATCCTTTCCCCCACCCTCTTTTTCATACCTACGTAACTAATGGCATAATTTTTACAAAATCCTTTCCAAGATTCACTACGATATTTAAAAATAAATAAAATCGGGTTTTTAGCGGGATCTTGGAATGTAATGAAGTTAATTTTGTATTTTGATTATAATCTTGTATTATTTGGCTCTATATTTTGTAACTAGCCTCTGCCCGCGACTTCGTTCGCGTGGAATAGATACACTAACACGCAGCAGTTCTCAAAAAGAAAAAACATTCCGATTTTGAAACAGTTTTCATCTGTGCCCTGCTCCTATTGGTCTTAGCGTGATGACATATAGGCTATAACCATTCTCGGTGAATGAGCTATATAATACTGAAAGAATTATTCAAATCGGACCAGTAGTTCCTGAGATTATCCCCTACAACGTCACAACATCACAACGTCACAAACTCACAAACTTTACCTCTTTATAATATTAGTATAGATAATGATGGTATTATACGTAGTGTAGTTTGGTTATTGTATAAATTTGAAATTGATGGGAAATAATACCACGAAACATGGCTTCTGACTTGTCACAAAAATTCTCTGGAAAGTTCTAACAAGACGGCCACCATCTTGTTAGTTCATTGAAATGAACGCAAGAAACTTGTAATATCATTGCCTTCTCGGCATTGGCAGTGATAATATACTAGAAGATTGGTTGCCAAATAAAAAGGAGATTTTGCTGATGTCGAACGTCACTCACACCACTTCAATTACAATCCTTGTAATTGAATCGCAGCTTCCGGTAAAGGAAAACAGTTTGTCTGTCTGGTTAGCTAACATTGGCGAGTTGATAACTGTTGCGAAACACCTGTTGGTGTCTTCTGGCTTACGCACTTGAGAGCCAGTCCCCCATAGGTTTATGTTGTTTACAATCATTGCCTAAATTGTTATTTAACATAAGACGAGATGTGGTCAAACTTTAAAAAGTATCAAAAAAATTGGAACTCATAAACTTAGACACTTTATCTTCTTCTTCGTATCCTACGTAAGTAAGATTAGCACAGCTCGTTTTTTTTATATCATATAGGATGCAAACGAACGGGCGAGTCACCTGATGTTAAGTGATCACCGCCGTCCATGGACACTAGCAACACCAGAAGATTTGTAAGTGCGTTGCCAGCCTGTATTGGGGGAGAGGAAGTGGGTCTCCGGGGCTTTCACTCACCGAACGAAACGCAACAATGCAAGCACTGTTACTTCACGTCGGTTTTCTATCACAGGATGGTACTACCTCGGGCGAGTCAACTCATTCATGCTAAAACCAATAATAGCTTCAGCATGTCTGTACCACCTACTACCTGTTTGTTATGTTGTGATGTATTGTTAGTTTTTACGATCAACCTGCCTGATATCAACACCCGTTGGGATTATTTTGTCGTACCTCTATATGTTTATGATTATTGTATACAATTAAGATATCTGATCGGTACATCTTTTAGCTTTACCATCTTTCTGGAGGCCTTTTCTTGGATCTTGATCAGGCCATGGCCTGGATAGCCTTGGTAGGTTATGATAGTTTCTGTTTGAGCAACGCTACCGTTCGGCTTGAAAACAAAGTAGTTCAAACTATACGTCGTATATAAGTTAAAATTGAGAATTGTCCCCATCAGCCCCATACGAGGGTGGCGTTTGGCGAGTCCGCGTGCACCTCCCCGACCATTACCCCTTCAAGTCTCCATCAATCGGTTTCATGAACAAAGTGTATCATCCGAATATCGACGAGGTCTCCGGTACAGTCTGTCTCGACGTTATCAATCAGGCCTGGACCGCGCTCTACGGTGAGTTTTTCAAACTTTTTAAAGTGCAAACTTCTTTATAATTTCACGTTAAGACGTGCTACGTAAGCATGGCTGGCCGAATTGCGCTTGAACGGCTTGGATCAGACATCAAATATTCAAATTTTTGTGACGGATAATGTCCAGAACGTAACCCATGTAGTAAAACGATGTAGGACCTCTTCATTATTTCAACACAAAACCATTGTGTTTGAGAAGGCTGAGTTCATATAGTCTAGTATCAAATACCCATGTCTTTATATCGGGCAATAAAATAAGAATTTCAATGCGTTGTCCGGTCTTCGCCCACGCGAATAATCTCAATAAACTTCAGGTTTTGCAGACCCGGGTTCTGCGTAAAATCACTGGCGCTCCTTGGTTCGTCCGGAAGGCGGATCTCCACAGGGACCTGGAGACGCCGTCCATCTGGGCGTATATAAAATCACTTACGAGTAGTTATTTCGAGCGAGCCGCGATTCATCCCAATCCATTAGTGGTATCCGCCGCAAATTACGAACCCGTACCCAACGCTGGGCGTTATAGAAGACGTCCGCGACACATTTTTACCGATCCTCCCGACGATATTACGTCAGCGAACGATCAGTACCAGCCTGTCCCTCGTAACAGAGCGTGCTCACGCCCACGCCCGCGTAACCACAGATCGCGCCGCCGCGGTCTGGGGGTTAATTTCGCTCCCGCACACCCGATTAGGCCTCTCACGGCAGCGGCTCAAGCCTAGGTTCGATCCCTCGGTAGGGAGCCCTTGAGTGCGTTGCTTGCGCGATACGGTGACACACCCATACATCACTGCTACAACACTACACGATCACCCCCACACACGTGCACGCCCACACGGTACACATTTTGGTGGAAGGGTTTACTTTTTTCTCTTATCGAATTGAAAAACTCAATTTTTCGATAAAAATATATGGGATAGGAGTTGTTGAGGCGGATATGCTTGGTACACATATACGTTTCAACAACTCAAACATATATGAATAGTTAGCTAGGTTTGCTAAGTTAGGTCGCGATTTTGCATGCAACGGGCAACAGCCAAGCCGAGGTGTGCCGTGCACCCTTGAGCTGGTTGCTAATATAAAATCGGCTGAGTGCCTTAAGCGCTCGCCTTAGTAGTCCGGTGAAGCTGTTAAGACCTTGCTAGGTCAATAGCGTAGTCAGTTCTAGTAAAAAAGAAAAAAAAATAGCTCTCTGATAAAAGAGAGGGGTGAAAATCTCTGGAAAGTATTTTAAATTTGATTTAAAACGGTGAAGTTTCGAGACATGATGGGTGTTATAAAATACGCATTGAATACTTGATTTATAAAGTCTGGGTACTTATGTATTAAATGCACCGCGTTCGCTGAACGTTCGACATTTTGCTTTATCTCTGCTTGGTCAGGTTAGAATTTCGAAAAAGGATAACGCGAGCGTGCCTCGCAGCGATCGGCGAGCGCGGTGCGTTTAATACGTAAGTACCCAAAATCTTTTAAAGCAAGTATTCAATACGTATTTAATTTTTTTATTATGCTACGGGCTATCTTTATCATTTGTCTGTTCGTTAGCAATGTTTGAACTAATAAAGTATTGGCTATAATTCCGCGTATCTACGAGACGCGGCGATACCTTATTCGTTACTACGAGTTTGTTTCCCATAGTCGTTGAGAATTCTAGATTGTTCCAGATATCTCTTCAATGTTTGAAAATAGTTCATTCTTTTTGTATAGGTCGTAACTATTTGCTATTCTGTTTTCAGATTTGTCGAATATATTCGAGTCGTTTTTACCCCAGTTACTGACGTACCCTAACCCCATCGACCCACTGAATGGTGACGCAGCAGCTATGTACCTCCATAAACCGGAGGAATACAAGAAGAAAGTTTCAGGTACAATAATATAAATATTATTATGTTGGTATATTCTTATAATTTTGTTCATTTCTTAAAATTTTGTAGGTGATAGTTACAAGAAATTAAAGGATTAGATTTATCATAATGTAGGTCTGAAACTCAGTAAAGGAATCCTCGAGGCTGCTGTTTTTCTGATATTATGATCCTCTCATCAACTAATGTTCACAACGTACATGTGATTAGCACATCCGGATATGAAGAAAAAAGTTATGTGAAGATCTTTTAAAAAAATATCAAATGAACCACCTATGCAGTTGATTTTTTTTTAAAGGGTTGTTAGATTCGGTACAACATAAACCGTAAGTGTAACACTAAAGCGCTCCTATTAGATACAGTTAAAAAAAAATTTACAGTCAGCAAAAAAATATTCTTTTACACAATTTTGTGTTAATCAATTATTCTTCTTATTTAGTGTGAATCGACTATTCATTTTGTTAGGGTCAAGATACTTTTTTCTAGTCACTAGAGTTAAAGTACTAGAAACGCTAGAAATGACAAAAAGTTTTTGTTTTTTTTTTTCTTTTATACGTGCTTAAAATTTTGGAAACGGCTGGAAGATATAGTAATATTGTGATACAGACTACGTGAGAAGATTCGCGACCGAGGAAGCCCTGCTCGAGAAGGACGCGATAACAGGTATGGGGGGCGCGACCGCCGCCTCCTCCGGTTCCAAACCCACAAACGGGAACAACTCCTCGTCCGAGTCCTCTATGAGCGACTTCAGCGACGACGAGGCACACGATATGGAGTTATAACACAAGTTCAGTAGAACGTACGCTCGCTCGCTCACTGCCCTTAAGCTATATAACGTGTGATTTGTCATTCCGTTGGTCTAACAACGTGACGTTATTCAACGCGAATTATTCGAGAGCAACGTTAATCGATGATGAAACGTGTAACGGTTATTTTTGGTGGCGTTATTCAATAATAACATGTAACTGTTATTCTTTGTAAGCTACGTTATTTGGATAATAACGTGTGACGGTAATCATATGTAGAGAGTTGTCTAACGCGGTATTTGATTTCGATAAAAAAATGTCGTATTGTCGTGATAAAAATTTCCAGTAATCGATTTCGAATAATATTGGTAATAAATATCGGCAAAATTACGAAGTTCCCTAGGAATTAATAATATTGGTTAGTTTTAAATGTATACATAAGGTATATAAATATAATGTATTGGCTTATTATGTGAATTTGAAAAGTATATTGTGCAATTTATATAATCAGAGAAAAAAAAGTCTATAGACTTTGTTGGGTCTTCTTGATGGTAGCAATGATTTGATGATTGTGGTTTTGACCTCCTTGAATAACTACAGTTTTAAATGTATTATAAAACTAGCATGATTTGATCCAGATGGTATGTTACCGACTTTGAAGGCCAAGATATTAAGGGAACACGTAAGGAATAAGAATTATTAGTTATCGTCAGAAAAAATATCATCGAAATTCGAGTTTTTCAATCGCATATAAATAATCTGATGTGTTTATAAATATAATCCTCTTACATGTACGTAAGGAATTATTTGACGAGGTATTTATTTACTAAGAATTCGAAAAAAAAGAAATTATTAAGGATCTTCCATCAATAGCGTAAAAATCATCGTTTAACGTTTTAGACCTGTGACTTAAAATAACATATTAATCATTTTAAACATAAATAACAGTTATGTATGTAACGTACTTGTTAATAGATCGTGTTTGCTGCCTGAGAGATAGTGTCATGTCGGCATGTGATATTGTGCCAGTAAACTGTAAAAAATATTTAGTTAATATTTATCTTTATTCATATAACAATAATTATGTTTTTTATTTCCGCTGTGTTTTACGGCGATTCTCTTTCTGATATCTGTGCTTTTCGTACAAGGAAATATTGATTTTTTTATCGATTTTCCATAGACAATAAAACTTAAAAATATTTAATTGGTTATAATATTTATTAATTAATTTAACTTCATCTAAAAGTTTAAAAATGAAAAGTTTATTTTTATTGTATTTTTAATTCTATTTATACAACTGAATTACCTTTCATGGACCACAATTAATGCCAATTTTAGAATCTTAGTACATAGTGTTGAGATAAATTATGGAATATTGAAGAAAATATGCAATACATTTTTTTTTGGCGGTGAACACGCTTCTATGCTTTAATATGCGTATAATATAAATAATTAATTGAAAAAAAGCATATAATATCGATTGTCAGACTGATATTGATTCGGAATAATAAGACCTTATGCACTTTTGTCTGTTAGTAAAACTGTTAACATATAGCTGGCGAATAATTTGCGTTTTATTTTTAATAATCGTAAAACAATTTATTTTATAACCGGTGTAATTTAAAGACACGTTTTATATTTAGTTTTTAAACTATCAAAAAGATTGGGAGTATTTAATGGACAACTGTACTTACAATTTTTCAAGTTATTTCGTATTTATTGCCTACAAATACCGAGACATGTCTTTGTGGGTTTGTTCAGTTGTTAAGTACTAGTTTTTTCCTGCGTTTATGTAGATTTAACCTATACCTCTACACACTTTTTTTCTGGATGAATGACATCCTACGTCTTTTTATGGATCTCTGACAACATGTTTACAAAGTTTCGTGATGGTCGATTAAGTTAGTTGAGTTGAAAATTACATTCGCGTGTATAACATTAGTTTGGATTAAATAAAGTCTATACTGCTGAGAAGACTGAATCCGAACACTTTAAAGATACGAATATATCACATTTCGCTATTATTGTATTTTCCAAAATCAGTGCGCTGCTATATGTTACCGGTTCAATTATCTCGTTAGCTTAAGTATTAAATAGCTGAGACATGGTACATGAAATTTTCGGGAATATATAATAATACAATAGGTTAATGAGAAAGTAAAAAATAATAATATTTCAATAAATATTTCGAACTTTCATATATCCACAATCAGTATCGTTCCTTTAGCAACAATTTGTTAATTTACTGACTACCTATAATTTAATTCGATTACACAAGAAGCGAGGTTATAATGTATTAAACATATTTTTCTAACAGACTTAACGGTTTTAGCATTTCAAACCTGGCAACACAACGGGAAAGTGAGTGAGCGAGTTAGCATTTTGTAAATATCGATAAAAATGTCCCCGTAGCATAAATTCAACTTAAAATCTATGATAACATGAGCCCGCAGTGGAGGGCTGCAGTCATCGCTATATCTCATAGGTATTTAATTTTTTTTAATCTTAGTGTTAATATTTTCTATGAAATGATGTGTCATTATTGTAATGAGAAACCGTCTCCCTCTGTGAAGTTGTCAAAATAATGAATAACGTCGACGTTTAATTAATTATCGTGATCGCTAATTAGTTTGCAATCAACTTAAAAATAGCTTTATTCGGGAGAAATAAAAATATATGCTTTACCAGCTTAAATTAAGTTTTATTCTAATGTAGTTAAGGTGGCTAATAATATTACCATGACTTGATCTTTTATTGATACCTCAAAAATATACCGATGAATTTTTCTTTCAAGTGGCAACACTTACAGGGTTTAGTCTGTTCTTTTGACGTTAATCGTTTTGATGTTTGATGTGAAAGAAATATGACACCTGTGATGGATTTCTTCTTTGTTTCTGGTTTGAAAATGAAAAAAAAAATGTCAATTCGTCACTGAGAGGTTGAGAGATTAATTGTACTTAGTATAACTAATAAATGTTTTATAAATCTTTAGACATTTTTTGTTGAAATACATTTTTTATGATTTGAATATATTAAGTATACAGCGCACCTTTAATTTTTTTTTTCTTGAAAAGCTTCTAAAGATCAAAAAAAGGAATGTGCATACAATTCATTTGGATAACATTATTTAACTTATAGAGCACTGTTTAAATGGAAGATAAACAATGCTGATATTTTAATGATCGTTTGATTATTTTATGGGTTTTTTTTTTTGCAAAAAAGTGTCATCGCTTTGTAGAATTCTTGTACGTTTTTTTTTGTTGTTCTGGCCCAGTTAAATATAATAAATAACTGTAGTAAAAAATATTGTGTCAGTGCCCGCTCTTAGGGGTGAGCTGCACGAACTTTTCCGTGCTTCCGAAATTTGGAGGTAATCCTTTTGTTTTAACATGGAAATTAAAAGGTTAACAATTTTTATGTAAGTACATTTATTTATTGATTCATTTGTGCTATATTTCACTATTTTATTATCAATTGTTTACTTTTAACGTTTCTGTCTAAATTTATTATTCGATATTTTTTTGTGGAAGTGTGAAACATAGCTTTATTTAAAATATAAATTGAGGGGTGTACTTTCTATTTCATCCGAGGTAACAAATGCCACAACGGGCGCTGATTTTAACCGATAAATTGATCTATGAGAGGAAATTTGGGCCAGAAATTGTCAATGCACTATTTTACGGTCAATTTTTTTTCTCGAACTGGTTACGCTATTAGCCTAGTAATACCTTAACAGCTTCACCGGACTCCCGATTAACTTCACTGAGTTCGTTGCGTATCATTTTTTTTTTCACGTTTACGTAGACATATCGCAACAGTAAAGCATGAGGATTAGAAACAAAACGAACTTCTGAGAAATATCTATGATAATTACATTTGCAGATCTCTAGAATGAAACGTTGCTAACCTAAAAGTGTTGCAAACGTTATAAATATAAGTCCCCTAGGTTACGTATAGTTATAAAACACGAAGATCATATTATTATTAATATTATAAACAATTTAAAATATCATAAACTCAAGCCATAATAATATATTTTGGTATAAGGAGGGTAATAAAAAAAATGGTTTATTTTCAATGTACGAGGGTCGATTAGTTTCAATTTTGTTTAATATTTGCTATATAATCAGTTGCAAAAACGCGGCAAATTATAGTTTTATTTTGCTTTGTGTAATCGTTCTGGTTTGATGAAATCTGATGTGAGGTTCTGGCGAAGATTTTGTTTTTATGTACTATCGACAAATCTTTTTTTTTATTTTATGACTTTATTTTGCGGTTGCAATTTTTATAATAGTGGGTTGGGTCGAACGTACATTTTAGTACTCTTCGCCTGAGCTATTGTGACGTGACCATTGTTTATAGGGTTTATATAATTGTAGATTTTATTTGTGACTAGCTCTGCACCGTTATATATATTGCCCATATTTAGTTGTTTCTGTTATTATTTTGTTTTAAAAATATGTAACTATGTAAAAATTTGAAAAAAATTTGACGTTGGCAAAATTGCCTATATAGGCAGAAATCACAATCTTAAAAAAATATCGGTGTTTTGTCATAATATGTGCTTGAGAGCTCCTCCCACATTCTGGTTTTAATATAATTACATCAGCGAGATCTCGTTGTTTTATCGCTATCGAAAATTCAAATCCATAATAGCTAAACGGCATTTTCGGCTATTTTACACTAAATATTTTCAAGGTCACGTTGCATTCGTTTCCTAAAGATTATAGATGGGGGTAATATTCGCTTCGTAAATAAAAACCATGTTTGGTAATGTATCATATAATATGAAATTAATCGATTTGTATTTAATTATGTGTAATAAAATAAACTTACGTTATTTTTAAATTAACTTGTCTTTTATTGGACTCCTGATTTACAAGTTTTGAATATACAGTAGAAACTCGATTAACCGGACTAATTGTTATCATTAGGCATTCGGATAATCAAATGTATGACATACCCCCTTGAGTTTTTGGCGGGATTTTGATCTGTCATGTAGTGGATTTTATATTTTATTCATAATTTTGTCTTATTAGACTATATATTTTGTAAAATTGGTGGTATTTACGCAATGCACTTAGGTTATTTTGCATAAGTGAAGTGAATGGAAAATAATAGCACTATTAAAATATACTTGTCCTTTATTGTGCTTCTATATTATGCGGTCTGCCGGATCTATCATTTAACATTGCGTCTGTCTTCCCGACATCTTATAACTTGGGAGTCTTCAAGAGTAGAGTGAACTGGCATCTCGAGCGATACATCGTCGGCCTCATCGTCACTTACCATCAGGTGAGATTGTGACCAAGCATGTACCTGTTGAATATAAAAAAAAAATCACATACTTGGAAATTCGTAATGTTTAGCACCTTCATTGTAAACTTAACAATCTTCAATTAAACTTACAAGATTTAGCCACCTGAGTTACACTGAGAACCGGTAACAATAAAAAAAAAGTGATGTTATATTTATATTTAGTACTAGCTGACCTGTGCAACTTTGCCTGCACAAAATCGATTATTATCTATTTTAATTGTATTGTTATCCGCGAAAAATCTTAATAAAACTGAAACGCGATCGCAGAGACATCTACCGTTTTCAATTGTAAATCCGAACTATACAGGGACTTACTCAAATATAGTTGGTATATGAGAAATTTTCTAAAATAAACCTAAACCCATTCACAGCATCGCCTACCGGGTTCAATTAACATAAATACTAACCTACATATATTGCCGATGAATGTCTTCCCAGCACTGGCGATAAATTAATATTTGTCAATTTAAATTACATTCCTTGTGATTTTAACTATTGAAAATAATTTTCCAAAATAAACATTATCTATAACACTGAGGGATAATATACCTTTCTAACATTGAAAAAAAAATCAAAATCGGATCGGTGGTACCAGGGATTTTCTGAATACAAAACGATAAAAATATGAAGTATAACTTAAGCGTTAAGCTAATCTATCTATATGTATCTATATATGTAGGTGGTAGAGCCCCGCTGAAGCTATTTTTGGTTTCAGCATGAATGGGTCGGCTCCTCCGGGGTAGTACCACCCCTCTCACAGATAACCGACGTGAAATAACAGTGCTTGCATTGTTGTGTTTCGTTCGGTCAGTGAGAGAGCCGGAGGCCCACGTCCCTTCCTCTTTCCTTCTTACCCTTTCCTTCCCCTCCCCCTTCTCCCATATACAGACTGGCAACGCACTTGCGACGTCCCTGATGTCGCTAGTGTCCATGGACGGTGGTGATCACTTAATATCACGTGACCCACCAGTTCGTTTGCCTCCTTTGATATATATATATATATATATATATATATATCACATAGAAAATTCACCAAAATCCGTCAAGAATTTCATTGAATACAAATTTTAGTCTTTCATCCGTTGCCCTAAGAACCTCTTGTGTTTTATGGGACAGAAAGTGTCCTAAATTGTAATCTTGTAGTATTAGTTACCACCGTGTCAATTTCGTCGAAATTGGTTCAGTACTTTCAGAGTGGTACGTGTTCACCGAGACAGACAGACAGTCAGACAAAAATGGTAAATTGACTATTTTTGACTTCTATATCGATAACATAGTTCACCTCGATTATAATTATCAAAAAATATTTAATGTTTTAAAGTTTTGACCTAGTTACAGTTTTATTATAGTTATAAGACACTACTTTGAAATGGAATTTTACGGAACTGGAATAAAACTAATGCGTTGCTCTGTAAAAAATAAACGACATTCAAAGTTTATTATTCCACTATTTATCGCTTTTAGCGTAATCACATCAATCCCTGTTTTCTGTCAAATTTCAACATAACAACATTTGCCATGGAGCTATTATTATGTTAAAACGCCATCTAAAAAAATAAATGAGTACCTGATCGCTGTTTTAATGACCAACAGCTGTAAAAAATTTCTTACATAGTAACAAATAATAGAATATAAGATATTTTTACAATCGTTGTAGTTTGAAAATGAATCAATGAAAATAAAATGCTTCATAATAAAAAAACAAACACATACGTTAATAGAATTTAGACGTTAGATTTTATACTTCTAACTAATTCAGCTGATAGATAATTTCGCCATATAACGTCAGTTCGTTTATGGCGATCGTCCGTATGTCGACTTATTCGTATCGATGGGGACGTTGGTTCGAATCTCACCGGTCATCCTTTTTGATTTTTTTTTTGTTGAAGATATAGCGTGATGAAATGTAGCTTATACTTTTATCTAATCTTACTGCTTTATATAACAATGAAAAATTACCAAATTCCGTCAAGAATTTCATGAACTACAATTTTTTAAGTTTCATCCGTTATCCTGGAGAACCCCTTGCGTTTTATGGGACAAAAAGTATCCTGGATGTGGTATCAGTTATCATGTGTTAAGTTTCGTTAAAATTGGTTCAGTAATTTCAGAGAGTAATACGGGTTTAGATTCTAAACTTTAATCCTTTATCCTGAAGAACCCTTTGCGTTTTATGGGGCAAAAAGTATATTTGATGTAATCTCGTAATACTAGCTATCACTATGTGTTAGCAGGGTGTATACGACATAGTTGATGCAGTCAGGATGCCAATAAATACTAAGTAATTACTTTCACTCTTTATTTGGCCAGAGTTACGCCTTTCAGTACGTTTCACAAAGGAATGCGTTGATAACGCCGACATCTTGCTTTCTATAGGCTGAACTATATAATATATAAGACGTACTATATAAATCAAAGCAATTACCATTTACTTATAATTCCGCTATATGTTTTAAGTAACACAAAGATAATAATTAACGAACAAATTAATATTATTTACGTACATCAATTCTATATAAAATCATTGTTATTTATGTATATGAAATATGTTTAGACATACAATTATGTGTGTAGAGTAGCGACATCTAGCCCTTTAGAGGTCAAACTATGGCAGACAAAGCAATTACTATTATTATCATAAAACGAATGTTACGCAAGTAATAAATGAATAATATCAATTTCTATTTATTTCTCATTGAAATCGATATAATTATAATAATTCTTATTTATGTATCTTTAATAAAATGGCGCTAATGTTAATGTGTCTCTCTTATATGTTGTCGCTTGGCGCTAGTATCAATGCGTATCTCTAATATGGGGCGCTAGTATCTCGGCGTCTTGAATATGACGAGCGGTACCGGAGGTGGGTACCTAACATATGTCAAGTTTCGTCGAGATTGGTTCTGTACTTTCAGAGTGATGCGTGTGCATAGGGACAGACAGACAGACAGACAGACAAAAATTGTAAAAAGATTATTTTTGGCTTCTATATAGATAACATAGTCTACCCCGATTAGAATTTTCAAAAAATATTTAATGTACAGATTTCGCCTTGTTACAGTTTTATTATAGTATAGAAGAGAATTTCATACACTAGATATGAAATAAATTAATAGATTGCAAAAAAAAAAAAAACAAATGAAAGTATTTTTTTATTGGCAACTAATTTCTCAAATTCTACAAAATTACATACAAAATAATAAATTCTACTCTTCTAGAAGATTATTACTGCCATTGCCAAGTAGCTTATATTACAAATTTCTTGCAATCATTTCAAAGAATTAACAAGATGGTGGCCTTCTTGTTAGAACTTTCCAGGGAGTTTTTGTGGCAAGTCATAATTCATTCTCCATGGTATTATTTCCAATGCACTTCACTTGTACACAATAACGAAACTATATTACGTAAAACACCACTAATACTACAAAATATAGAGCCAAATAACACAAGATTATGAATAAAATAGATAAAAAACACTACATGACATTCCAAGATCCCGACAAAAACTCGAAAAAAGTCATATATTCAAAATCCTCTCTAATCACATTACATAATAAAATAAGGCCTGTTTGAAATAAGAAAATATAATCTGGTATTCTATTTGGTATTTTTTGGGTGCCTCTAAATATGTCCACGAGTGTAGAAAGCAGTAGCTTTCAAGTGATTAAATAATCCTTAACCTCTCACATATCTCTTTCACCATCTACCCTTTAACTTCCATTTCGATCTACTCTGCTACCTCAGTATATTACTTGTACGGATAGGATTACTGTAACAGTACTTCTTCCTTTTCTTCTTCCTGTAACAGTACTATAGTTAGAAAAAAAATGGTTTCTGAAAATTTATTTCTACAAATCGATTTCAATCGACAAGCTATTATTGGTTTCAGCATGAATGGGTCGGATCGTCCGGGGTAGCACCACCCTCTCACAGACAGCCGACGTGAAGTAACAGTGCTTGCATTGTTGCGTTTCGTTCGGTCAGTGGGTGCGCCGGAGACCCATCTCCCCTCCTCCCCCCTCTCCCTTTCTCTCTATTTCCCCAAACACAGGTTTGCAACGCACTTGCGACTCCTCTGGGGTTGCTAGTGTCTATGGACGGCGGTGATCGCTTAACAACAGGTGACCCGCATGTTCGTTTGCCTCCTATATGAGATAAATAGAAAATAAATAAATAATAAGGTAGATAAGGACTTTTCAGAGAACAAATTGATAAAATAAAACTACAAAGTGATTTATTAACATGTCTATTAATAATTAATATTTCAACAACGGGAGCTATGTACAGTTCAACTATCTACATTCATACAGAACACGCTCGCCTCTAATGAACGACGACCTTTATGCATATCATGTATCTACTAGTGGGTACCATCATTATTACTTTAATCTTTTGAAATGATAAACTACTAAATGTCTACACAATTTAAATAAATTATTTTAAATTGAATATATTTTTTAGGAACTTATTTGCGGAACAAAACTCGCAGGTTTTATTTAATTATTAAAAATATGATTAATGTATAAAGGCAGTCGTCCACTAATCATAATTACAAAACAGTTACCCTACTACAATAGATCCCTTTCGCACTTTTAAACATTGTTAAGGATAGAGCGAACTACTATTTATCAAGATAACGTAAAAAGGCGCAGATTACTGTCTCATTTGGTTTAAAAAAAAAACATAAATTGCAGTTCACTTACTCCTTCAAACAAATGTCCTTTTTGTTAAATGAAATTAGACATCTGTTCTATTAATCTAACAGAAAACATTTAAAAGTCCATTCTCATAGGGTTTAAGCTTTCACAATACTTGTAAATTGACAAAGGAACATTTCAGATACTAAAATTAAGCAAACATTAATATAATGAAAGTAACAGGGACATGGTACATTATTCAAAGATAAATCTCAAATCACTCTGGGTTGCATATAAGATCCTAAATGATTATTCATTAAGTTAAAATTGTTTTCTATAATATAATATTCAATTTTTGCCACTCAAGAGTATAATAATTAATTCCAAAGTTTAGATTATATAACCTTACAAAAAATAACAATAAAATATATTTCATCACAATTAGTTAACGAATAATGCCCACTTGCAATAACATTCAATAATATTATTGCATTCCCATATTGAAAAACTGTCAAAAAGAAAAGATGTTTTACATTTTTATTATATGTATAAACTTTGTTTCTATATTGAGTTTATAACTAAATTAAAAAAAGCGTACATATACTATACATATATGAATATAATATATTAATGTTTGCCAATATTTTTAAATCAACACAAATGCAAACTTTTAAACCTATATGAATAAATAGTCTTATACCACTTTAAACAAAACAGCTCAGTTATGAAATATCAAAATACTAATTGTAAGTGTCGCGCCTATTTATCAATAAAACCCAGAGTGACTGATAATTATTTAAATGCAAATCTGGCAGTACCTGTGTAAAAATGGGAGAAAAACAATAGTTCAAAACACCAAACATACACACAGACATACACCCAACATATTTTTTGTAATTATTATTTATAATTTATGTGGGAATCGACTATTTTTATTATTGTTTTTAAAATGGACTGCAAAAACCCGTCTGATAGATTTTTATATATATACACATATATTAATGTAAAAATGAAATAACCAGCCACGTGTTTATACAGCTTTCTGGAATCTGTATGCCTACCCCCAAAGGTAAAAGGAGAAGGATAGTGTGATAAAATATCATAACATGATAATAACAATGCCTTAATAAATTACTATTTTAAACACATGATAAAAGTCCATTTTACATCTACCCACACAATATTTATTATTCGACTAATTATAATAATGATGCATTGAATCTGTTGTCTTAAAAAGAAAGATTTAATATAAAACGAAGTCAGGCTACATTCATAGTATTCATTGTATTGATAATAAATCAATATTTGATCTTCAATACTTTCAAAGTAAATTGATGAAGAACACAAAACTTTCCTATTTTCTATTATTAATTGTTACTAAATTTTGAATAGAAATATACATAGTACCAAAAATATGAAAGTTTCGTTCTATAAATTGATGAGCTTATACAGCATGTGTAACCATACATATAGAGACTTTTTTAAATCTGTCCACGAAATACCATATTTTTTCTAAACACAGTATATTTTGTTGCAATTTATTCTGAAATATGCTATAAATATAACAATAGGTGAAGAAAAATTTAAGTAATATACTTTGCAAGGGAAGTACTTAGTTCAATATGTTGAGGGCTCGGATTTTAAGTAATGCTTTATGCATGAAGAGAAGCAGCCAGCGCCTCTACGAATCGTAGAGTAGTATTGTATTCTACTTTAATTAAAACATTTAAGGAAAGAAAAGAATTCTCTTACGTATGAACCGCCGCCGTCGAATATGTTTAAAATGGCGCTTGTTAAGGACACACGCACTGAACAAATCTCACGAAACGCTGCACACACAAATTCACAACACTAATTCAATGCACCGGCATTGCTTGAGCAGCATCTCTTAGCCTATGATGAGACCGCAGCCGAACTTGAACTGCTGGCTCGCCTGGTTCGCCATCCCGGAGAGGGCAAACGTGAACGGCAGCGGCTGGAGCTTCTTCTCCAGGACAGCACCGACATTCCAGTTCGAGTCGACCATACCTGAGGATTAATATAAGTAATAATTGTTCTAGTTAATCATAACTGGCAACATAGGGAATCTGTTACATATGAAGCTATTTTTCAATTTTGGCAATACTTAAATAGAATAATGCATCATCATTATCAGCCTGAAAGAGTCCCATAAGAGCAAGGCTATAGACATCTTCCCGAAGGAAGGGCTTAATCACCATTTTTTTTTTGAACTGATTACGCTAGTTGCCTTGCAAAGCCTTTACAGCTTCACCGGACTACAACATAATCACCATGACAGCCCATAACATATTGGTAATGTCAAAATATGAGAAATCAACAGTTATAAATATTACATATACATATTACAACATATAGTAGTATATACTACATGAAAAGAGAAAAGCAAAACTGATGTATGTATTTTGCTAAGTGTAGTGGGCGCTACGAAGGTTTAAAAAGATACAATTTATTCTAAAGAAGGTTTCCTAACTAATCTTTATAAAATGGTACAGTGGTTTATTTATACCCTCTTCAACTGTAAACAAACCCAAGCAGCGGAATAATAAATAAAAGTATGTCCTATACCTGTCTACATTAAACTCTAGGTGGTAATCGCCTATTAATAGTCATAACATACAAATATCCTATATTCGCGTGTTTTTTTTTTTAAATTTGCACGCCGTAATAACTACATAACTGACACTATAATTTTTAAATTTTTTAAATTTAAATTTTTAATTTTAATTTAATTTAATATTAATTTACAAAATACAATAATCTTTTTTATAATATAAATAAATAATTGCAATATTACTTTTAATATCTGATACCACAATAGTTCATGTAACATGCTACATGGTAAAATAAAGACTGTTCACAACAACTCTTCCAGCATAAGCAAGGACATATCAAGAATAGTAGCTTGGTAAAATTAGACATGACTATTAATTAGCTTTTATATGAAATGTAATTCAAGAACAGGAGGCTATAGACGAACAAGAAATAATATTAGATATAGCTTTGTTCCTTATCCATATAATCAGGCAACAGCCCAACCCGAGATGTGTCGTGCACACTAGTTGCCCAAATAAAATCGGCCGAGTGCCGTAAGCGCTCGCCTTAATAGTCCAGTGAAGCTGTTAAGACCTTGATAGGTCAATAACGTAGTCAGGTCGAAAAAAAAAAACTGATCCATATATATTAAAACTTAATAAAAGAGTTCTTTAGTCCACCATAAATGTCATAGAACTTTTCAAGTAAAACTTCTTTGGACATGTGATTTGTGAGACATGCGAGAAGAAAAATTGTAATAGAAACTACCCTTTATTAAAAATGTATACTGTTAATTGAAGATTCATGAATTTAAAACGAATAATCAGGATAAGATAAATTATATGAAGTTATATTACAAGAAGTTACTTTTGTGTTATTATATGTTTAATAAGAATGTCAAAAAGAGCATTTCAGAAAAAAACAATTCGCATGTGTGCTCTTGTATTTCGGTACTTCAACAGTTTTTGGGGGCTCATTTTTGATTAACTAATCAAATATTTCAAAAACTATGATCCTTGATATACAAAGATGTTTTAAGTAAATTATAACACCAATATAAATGATTATATCAAAATGATGTTATTTTTGACCTTGGTATTAAAGTTACAGACATATATTCCTAATTTCTAAACACTTTATGTTAAAGGCTTACCACAATAGATAGGGATAAATAAACAATTCATAACAGGATTTCATTAACATAATCAATTAATAGTATAAATAAACACAGTATATAATTACCTCGAAAGACGAGATCTGCTTTAGGTATGGTGACCTGGTAACCAATAGATCCTACCGATTCCATGCCTCGGAAAGAGGTGTCCATCTCTGCGACAACCTGTAAGTTTTGTTAATTAATCATTTATAAGGAAGTATAGAATTCAATACGTTATTTATATTTGGAAGTCACAAATCTAAATGAAATGTTATTTGTGGTCTAAAATAAAAATCCATTAAGCCTAGACTAATTGGGTTTCAAGTGTAGTCGTCAGAATACTACAATAGGTGTTTAATGACAAATTCCAATTGAAAACTAGTGACGCATGTATTAAAACTGTGTAACGTATGTCCGATCGTTGTAATATCTCAGCATAGTATCATTACGTCATCATAATTACTTGCAGAGATTTGTTGAGTATGAACCTTAAGTATTAAGCCACAGCTTTGGGATCTTTTTACGGTGACTCCGATTCGTGCCGCCGTGCGGGTCGGTCGCGTGCGTAGTGCTCTTCCGATGCGAATCAAGTGTTCGCGGCGTGTTTACGCATTCGTGTATTTACATCGGAAGTTCGGTATTTGGTACGTTTTGCCGCGTTTTTGCGATCTTGTTTCCCTTCTTGGGACTTGATTGCAGGCGTTCTTTTCAGAACGTAACAAACTGCACTTTTCGTTGCAATTCTAATCGCACTTTTTAGTGCGTTCTGCGTGCTCTCCGTGTGCTGCGTGTCGCCGGTTCGCGTTGGAGTTCGGCGCTTCGTACTTCGCTCCGTGTCGTCGCGCAGTCGAAGAAAGAAGTGTTAGGGCTTCCCCCTAGGCACTGTAGGTCCCCCCCTGTGAGGCATTGCACTTCATCCACAGTTTCCTTTTGGCCCGGACTCCGTTAACTTCAAAAAGACGCGCCCCCCTGCCCCCGCTGGCAGGGAGGTTTCAAGTGTCTTTCCCCGCCCCGCGCCCCTCCTCAGGCCCCGCTATGGCAAATCCAACTACCGAACAGCGCGAGTCTCCGCGCTTTCGGTAGTTCGTTTCGAAACTTTGTCCCGAGATTATCACGGAATACGAGCGCTTCTGTATTGAAGCGGACGACTATTTCAAGGGCGGCCCAATCCCGTCACTCGTTTCCGCTGCGGAAGATGACCTCGATAGGAACTCTTTCTCAGCGTTCTTGAAGGACCCTCAGTCCTCCGAGGACATACCCCCTGCTCCTACTTCTTCCCGTTCTTCGGACGAGGAATGCTCCGACATGGAGCAAGACCCCCCGCCGGGAACGACGGCTTCACCGTCGTCTCCCACAAGCCCAAAACGCGAAAGAAGCGCACTAACTCGTCCTCCGACACTGAAGGCGTTAAGCCTTCGAAGATCTCCAACGTCGATGGCGCGAAAGTGCCAAAGGCGACACCCAAGCCCTCTGTACCGGCTCCTTCGAAAGCTGCGAGTTCCGCAGTTTTAAATAAGAAGCCACGTCCCCCCCACCCCCGTCACGATCCAAGACAAGGAGTCCTGGCTCGATACTTCAGATCTGCTGAAGGAAGCAGAAATCCCGATCGCCTCTGCCGTGAGTACCCGAACGGGTATTCAGGTAAAGGTTTCTAACTCTGACCTACATCGCAAGCTTACGCGCCTTCAGCACGCTAAGAAAATTGCGTACTTCACGCATGCGCTCGAAGAAGAGCGCATGTTACGCGTAGTAATACGCAGAGTCCCCGCCCAAATCGTTGTAGACGATATTTACGAAGACCTCCGGGAACAAAAGTTCCCAGTCAAAGAAGTCCACCGCATGCGATCTTCTCGCAATAGAGCACCCTATGATATGGTGCTGGTCATTCTCGACCGCACCATGGAGGGCAAGAAAATCTTTTCGAAAATCTCTCGACCCTCTGCGATCTCTCCGGCGTCACCGTAGAGCCGTCGCACAAAACGTCCGTACTCTCGCTGTGTCATAACTGCCAGGAGTACGGACACTCCGCACTTAATTGCCACCTGAAACCTAGGTGCGTTAAGTGCCTCAGCGAACACTCCACTTCGGAATGTTCCCGAACTACAGACTCCCCCGATCCTCCGAGTTGCGTTTTGTGCCGCGGCGTGGGTCATACCGCGAACTATCGCGGTTGCCCCCGCGCCCCTCGCACAAAACTGCCCCGATACCCCAGGCTGGTCTCGCCCTCCAGGGCGCCTGCAGCGGCATCCCGCCCCCGCCCTCCGCCTTTCGACTCTAGAGGGGCTTTTCTGAGCCTGCCGCGCGCATCTCACGCACCGGCAGCACCCGCACCAACGCCTCCCCTCCCCGCGCGGGCCCCTCAGGTTCCGTGGACACCTCAGATCGCAGCGCGACTTGACCTTCAGTCATTCTTTCCGGCATGGACTGGCCCGCCCAACTCTTAGTTTTTCGTGAGATCTTTGCTTACGACGAGGTCGCGAACGACCCGAAACAGGGCCCCATTCGTGCAATTGCGAAATTTCCCGCCATCGCGGCTACAATCCAAAGGCTCGCGTGCCTCGCCGTTTGTAAATAATAATAATAATTATTCTCAATATAAGATAGAGTAAACTAGCGTGTTTACGTCTATCTTCCCCTAAAATCGTCAAACAATATCATTTTTCCATTTTTAGATCCCGGCGCCGGCGCCGTTGGTTTAAACTGTAAGCTAGATCTTTTTAATTTTTTCCTGTGGCCGACCACATCGCGAATCCCTATCTCGTGCGTCACGGGCAGAGAGCTCTCGTTTTTATACCTGCACACATTTTGTTCGCGTTATCTTGGCAATATCTTTGTCCGTGTCACCCGGGTGGGCGCAGAGATATTGCTGTCGCGATATAGTACACACCACATCGATTTTACACATACATAGTTAATCAGACATGCACCTTACACATCTGGTGAAAGAGTTTACTTTTTTTCACTTATCGAACTGAATCGAGTAGGTTTAGTTTGTCTCGTTCCGAATTCATGTTGCGTTTTTGTATCATGCAATTTTTAATTGTATGATCCAAAAATGGATACTTGTACAACTTAGCATAATTTAGCTAGGACAGATCGGATTTTTCTAGGTAACAGCCAAGCCGAGGTGTGCCGAGCACCCTTGAGCTAGTTACCACAAACAAAATCGGCTGAGCATTAAGCGCTTGCCTTAGTAGTCCGGTGAAGCTGTAAAGGCCAAAAAAACAAGGCCAATAGCGTAGTCAGTTCGAGAAAAAAAAAGATCCTTTTACTACTTTTCCATTTAGATTGAGGCCTCCATTATAAAACCTGGATACATCACTGCACAATGTATTATATTAACATGAAATGAAATACAATTCTTAAATATGTTAATGTTGACTCACCTGCAACTGTTCACTTGCTTGCTTGAAATAACAGAGGTGGAAATTGGCAGAGCTCAATGTAGCTGATATTTCCGAATCTAAAATATAAATTTACCTACATATAAAGTATATAATTTAATACACACATTTCTTTGGAATATATTCTTTATTTAGCTGATTATTTCTTTCTTGTTTTAAAGCTTCTCAGAAACTATGTGTACTAATTTTTAATTCTATTATAACTATTTAATCACTAAATTCTTATACTGATTTTGATTTACTTCTATAAAAATTGTAGTCAATATAGAAGACTGCAATGACTTGTAATCAAAATATTACACTTGAAAGTAAAAACCATATGAATTTGGGATCAGTCACTTTGAAGATTAGTTCAAATTTTATTATTGTTACAGTACAAAGTTCTCTAAAAATAAAATAAACAGTGTAGAGATTACAAGTCTTACCATCCATAGTGTATCTAGCAGCGGCAGAGGCTACAGCAATCTCACCACCCATGATGCGGGCTCCGGACTGATACACCAGTTCCGTACCTACTGCCAACCGCTTCGTTACAGACTGTAGTTATAAATAATTAACATTAGTTGATAAACAATGCCCAACTCATAGTTACTTTAATGTAACTAAAACATTGTAATGTTATTTGTAACTGTTATATCTGTGATAAACCGTGGCTAGTTATATTTTACATAAAATGTACTGGCATTCTATTTAGTAGTTTTGTGAAAGTGTCCTTTCTCAGATCTCTTTCTCAGACATAACCATCTTATGATGAAATTCTGAAAGTTGTAATGTGGCTTGGTTTGCGTAAAGTTCTGTTCCTGTTTCGGCGCAAAAAAACACTATTAAAGTAAGTGGTTAGCTGGGTCTTAGTAGTACCTGGGAAGATTTCAGCTGTTGAGTTCCCACGCTGGCAGGGATGCGAAAACTCAAGTACATATCCCTCTTCATTGTCACTAACGACTGAGTCAACAGTCCAACAGTTGGAGTTCAGCATTCGCATTGGGCACTCCTTTAATTAAGGAAAACCAGCCTCACAACAACAACGGGAATAGCTGTCTTCGGCCTTTCGGGAGTATTTATAGTTCCGCTAATTATTATACTTTAATAAGTGTTTATGCGCCTCCGCCCCCTTGACCGTACACTCAAATTTAAATATTCACCCGCGCCTGGGCTATATACACGCCTCAGGTTTCCATACCAGATCCTGACATATAACAGTCATTTGCAAAACATGTAACTGAGGTGAGATGGGACTTATGAAGTATAGGTTTTTTTAAATATTAAACATAGCAAACTTATGGCACCACTGCCTTACGGTACACAAAATACAATCCAATAATAATATCAACACAAATAATCATCTTCTGCGGGATTAAACCCACAGTATTCAATGTAATAAAAGCACAGGGACCACTGCTTTAACAACTGCAATGTATTAAAAAATGCAATGTAAAAAAAAGTAATAACTGATTAAGTTATAATCATATTATAAAACAAGGTAGCTTTTGATTTTAATCTGTGTGTCTCCTATTATTTCAATGAACTGTTAATGTCAAAGTGAGTGGCTCACTTGAAATGTTTATGATGTACCAGTGTACTTAATATAACATATGTAGGAAGCCAGATGTGTGTCACTAGTTATTAAATAAATGCGTATGTCTCACCTGCAGGTAATGTGCAACAAACACAGAGGATTTCTCGCTAAAGTCTGGTTTCCCCACAGCAAAGGCCAAAGTGTAATCAGATCCTTTGTATTCGAGAGTGCCCTGTGTCGCAGTCAATTTACATTCTTGCACCTGAAAAAATGTATTTAGAATAGTAATCTTCACAAAACTGGTTTGATCTTGTAAGCAGCACTAAAGCCCTGGGAATGTCTATATCACATAATATAAAAAAAGTATAAGCAAGAAGTTTAAAAATAGCAACAATGACAGAAGTTAAAAGTAATAGGTTAGCATGGTAAAGACATCATGAGGAGATATGAAAACCACGTAACTAGAAAAGTTTGAAATATTAAAGGTGGACAGATATAGCAGTAGAGGAAGATCGAAAAAGGTACGGATAAATTGTATGAAAAATGATGTGTATAAAATTATTTTGTAGGTGATAGAGCCACATTGAAACTATAACTAGTTTCAGCACAAATGGGTCAGCCCGTCTGGGATAGTACCACCCTCTCACAGAAAACTAACATGAAGTAACAGTGGTCACACTATTGCGTTTTGTTCTGTCAGTGAGAGCGCCGGAGGCTACACCTCTCCTCCCCTTTCCCTTCTCTCATTCACCCATCCCTCTAAGCACAGGCTGGCAACGCACTGGCAGCTCCCCTGGTGTTGCTGGTGTCTATGGACGGCAGTGATCGCTTAACATCAGGTTAGCCACCTGTCCATTTGCCTCCTTTATGTTATATTAAAAAAAAAAATGTATACTATAAATATTTGAATAAAGGGAAACATATTGTGCTGATGCTACTTAGGTGGGATAAGGGTAAGATGATGAAAAGAAAGCATTAAGCAAAAATGTGGTTACTTTTGTCCATATATAGCAATTTTTCATAAACAATAAAAAAGCAATTCTACAAACCTGGGCAGCTCCCTTCACCCTAACTTCAGGTGTCAACTGGTGCACAAGGCTGACATTAACATTGCCTGAAGGGTCCAAGTCACCGAAGATAACTGGAAATGCCTCCGTTGGAGAGATCTGCTTTGTTCCCATGTAAGTGCCACCGAGTTTGTATCCATTTTGTTGTGTGCTCATTGACAGTGTGTGAGTCATCTGGAATAATAGATTTTTTTTACTTTGCCTTTTTTTCTTAGTCTATGGCCCCTGTGAAAAATTCCCACAATTCTACCCATGTCATTTAGACTTATCAACTCTAATAATAATATAATAAATCAACACAAGATTTATAGGACTATGTTAGTAAATATAGGTATATAGTATATGTGATATATATACAAGAACTTTATACAGGTATATATGTACACACATATTTTCACAAAATATACAATACTAGCCCCTGCCTGCAACTTTATTCACATGTAATAGTTATTTGGGCTAACATTAACATGCAGCAGAAGCTCTCAACAGGACAAAAAACCCTGATTTTTAAACATTCTTCATTGGTGCTCTGCTCCTATTGGCCTTAGCGTGATGATAAATAGCCTGTAACCATTCTCAATTAATGAGCTATAAAACACTGAGAGGATTATTCAAATCGGACCAGTAGTCCCTGAGATTACCCCCTACAATGTCACAAACTTTACCTCTTTATAATATTAGTATTGACATCAACTAAAGTTTTATTCATATTAACATATTCACACAGAATGGTATTGAAGGCTAATATAAATTTCGACTTTAATAAGGCAAATGAAATACCTGGAAATGATTCGATAATCCTTTGTTAACAATAAGTTTACTTCCTTCAAAGTTGACTGGTAACACATCTGAAATAAAGATATATTAAACAAAGTTAGTAATATTGTATGATAATACATCTATTTTTGTCAAAATATCATATGGCCCCAAGGACATGTTAAACAAAAATGAAGGAACATGTTTTTTTTATAAGTCCTTGGCCTCTGTGGAAAAATTGACAACTCTGCCAGTGTCCTGTACAATACCAACAACTTCAATGATAATTATAGGGTTCAGGTTCGAATTTTGTAGTCGCTCGACGATTTTATAAATAAAATAATTTATTTGCAAATTAGAAGACATTTATTATTGCACGGTTTTTACAAAACTGACATATAATTATATTTTTTGTTTAAAACATATATGTTTAAAATTATATAAATCAAAGAGGTTTTTAACACTATGTTCAAGAACAAAAGATTAGAAGTTCATTTCTACCACCACCATTTATGTGTAACATATAACAAAAGGACAATACACCACCAGGATTAGTAAATTCCTAAACAACTAAGTTAGTAAATATATGCCTAATATAAATAAATATAGATCTATGTAGTGCAGGAAACTTAGTTACAATTTAACTTTATACATGTTAATATATTTGCACATAAGGGTAATAAAAGGAGTAAAGGAGAGGGAGAGGAGAAATTGTATATGAGTGGGACGGGATATATCCTGGGGGAGTATGTCATAAAGTGACACGTGCCGAATTTGACAGTAAAAAAAAATATGGTCAAGGTTTTCTTGATCAAAACCACATTCACATCACGAGTGATCCCGGACTCTGATTTTTGCCAGATGGACAGACAACAGATGACCAATATCGTACTCTTGTTTATGTTCCGAAACAAGGAAAACTAGGGTTTAGTAGGGATAGTAGGTTGAATATTGCCATAAAATATTGCATCAACCTTGTTTGATGTCTGCCACTGAATATTCCAAGCCCTAAACATCTGATAAATATTTAACAAGTATATTAGATCAAATAAAACATTGTTGAATTCACTTATATAAATGTATAAACCTCACTTTAAAATCATCTTGTATGTAGTGTAATTTTCAAATTTATGTTTTACTGTTATGAAGCTTTACTATGACACCTATCATACATTAGAAAACAGGATTTTTCTATGGCAGTTTACTTCTGATGATAATTCATGACCACAAGTCTAACCTAATCGATTCAGCCCATAAGTTCACAGTACCTTTGCGAATTTACAAATAAAATGTGCTTTTCAAAAATTATTTTCACAGGAAATAATTGTTTTCATATCATAATATTGTATATTAAAAAATGATTATAAAGTGATCTAATTGTGAAAAACATGGAGTCTAAATTCAATAGTTTATAATTTAAAATTGAGCCAGTTACGACTCCTAGAATAATACTACAACATGATTACGATGATGTACTAGTTAAAATTTTGTAAAGTAGGCCAAATATAAGTTATCACTAATCAAACAAATTGAATTGAAATTACTTTTTTCTCAGAGACATTTTTCATTTAATATCTGTGCGACTATACATTTTATATTATACCTAATTATATTCACTACTAAGAGAGGAATTTAAATATTAAAATGAGTCTGATAACATTACATCACTGTTATAACCAAAATTTTCGAAATCTATAAATTATCTTTCTGCCTCTTTTCTGACTGAATTATCAACAATGAGTAGTCATATATCAATTTCTTTAATTAGATTTTAATTTAGTATCTAAGAATAATTTACATGATCATTCAAAATTACCTTTAGTCTTTTTATGAAGTTCGTCCAACGTCCCTGGATTATCACGTTTGTTTGCAGTTTCTGTATTTTTGATATCAGTGGGACTAAGCGCTGAATTAGAGACCCGGTATCGGCTAGCTATAGCACCCATTTTATTGAGATACTCGTTATACTTTACCTAAATTATACAAAAATCGATGAACATGTGCAATAAAACACAATTCTACAGAATAAAAGACAATCGCAGAAACGCGAAACTGACAAGTGGTCAGTGTTGCCGTAACATATATGCTGAAACATCCAAAGAGAAGTTCTGAAAATTATTTCTAAATACTTATAAAAAACGAATAAAATTATATAAAAATACTTTTCTTTTAGTTTACAAAAAATAGATATTTAAATAATCGAACACTTGCATTCATGAGTTAATCTTCGTAATATTCATTGTTGTATTTTAGGTGGTCAACGCAGATACATTATCTTTGGTTATAGTCTATACAAATCCTTTTTTTTTTCGAACTGACTACGCTATTCACCTGGCAAGGTCTTTAGGGGCATTTCACGTGAAGCGGACAACGAACAAAAGGCGAGTTTCTAAAATTCGTTTTTGTTCAATGTTCAGCCTAATTGGACTTCTAGTAGGTATGAATGCATTCAGCATATTTATTTTTTTTCTATCACGTTTATTTGTCAAGTCTTCTAAAGAACAGTCACATCTGAAATTCAGATTTTTTGGAAGTAATTTTTCGAATTGAACAAATTTACAAAAACATATTAAACGCAGCGATTTATATAGAAGAAAAATTGCTCTTTCTGAAACTAAAATAAAACTTGAAAGTCTGTGCGAGTGTGCTGCGCGGGACGACCAGCGCCGCATTCTGGCTGAAACCACGCACGGCAGCGAACATGCTTGGCGAGCTATGGCCTCCTTCCGTGAGGAGGTCATTTCGCAGAAGGAGGCGGTGGAGAGGGCCTACGAAGCAGACCCGCTAAGTGGCCGTCTCCGCCAAAGCAAAACCGGCGGGAGGAGGGGGCGCTTTGTCCAACTCCTCCCGCCACCGTAGCCAAATCTGAGGGGATGGGTCGGGGGCTCATCTCCTCATTGCACAGGTTCAGTGGACGAGGGGAGGCAGCTGGTGTGTACCCAATCTCCTTCTCTATAGGTAGGGACCCGGTGGTATTCAAGGGGAATAGCATAGACCGATCCCTTGCCCTCCCAACAATTACGCTATGTTGGTACACCGTGGGGTTTTAGTCTGTGGGACTCAGACGTAACCCGCCCTCTCCCCCGTGAGGGTGGCGTATTCATAAGGAATTTCCCCACGTAAAAAAAGATAGGTCAATCATAAATGTTTATATAAATAGATAAGCATTTTTTTAAGCAAAACCTATTAATAAAATGAATATGAACATAATAATAGAATAAAATTGTTTATTTTCTGATTTATTGCAAAAAAAAATCCTTAAAAGCATCATATTTATTTGATTGAGTAAAAAAAATATTGGTCAACATTTATCAGAAGTCTAATTTATGTTTGACAAAAAATTTGATTTTTATTTTGACACTGAAACAAACAGTTTTCGTGTAATTTATAAAATTAGATCAAATTTTTTTAAAATTGAACGTTGTTCTTGAATAACTTTTAAACGCGTGGACGATGTGAAAATGTTAGCAGACTTTTTGTGTAGAGCGTTCAATTCTTTATAAAGATTGAAACAGCGATTTATAAGTCAATCAGTCGTTTGAACGGTACAAAAATCACAGAATCACACAATACAGAAGCAAAAAAAAATTTTCCCATGTTATTCTTATGGGAATTAAAAAAATGTGATGAGGACAGTCTTAGTATTAATATTAAGAGCTCATCTTTTCACAGTATTTTTTTTACACCCAAACGAAACTTTTGAGCCTGTTTGGAAAAAAAAAGATTTTTTTTTGTGGATCACCCTAAATCTATCTATACTAATATTATAAAGAGGTAAACTTTGTGACGTTGTGAGTTTGTGACGTTGTGACGTTGTAGGGGGTAATCTCAGAAACTACTGGTCCGATTTGAAAAATTCTGTCATTGTTATATAGCTCATTTATCGAAGATGGTTATAGGCTAAATATCATCACGCTAAGACCAATAGGAGAAGAGCACCAATGAAGAATTTTTTAAAATCGGGGTTTTTTACTCTTGAGAGCTTCCGCTGCGTCTTAACGTTAGCCCAAAATATCAATTCCACGCGAACGAAGTCGCGGGCAGAGGCTAGTATTATATATAATAGGTCTTTACTCATGAAATTGCCGTTCTGCAGTACTGGCCATTTCAAATCAAAATAATTTTTGTTTGGCTAAGAATTCTAATTTCAAATTAATTTTATTTTAAAAACTTGGAATGCTTTTTCAAAAGTAGTCATTTCTTTATTAATTAGTGTTACGTTTTCATCGGATTTCAATCTTTTTTGTCATCATGGATACGTTAAAAATTCGAGCAATTATGGAATATGAGTACCGTCGTGGTAGCAATACGGCTCAAGCGGCACGCAACATCAACGACGTTTACGGAATTAACACTACAAACCAACGCACCACCTGTTATTGGTTTGCTCGCTTCCGTTCTAGGAATTTCGACCTGAAAAATGAATCTCGCGGTCGTCCGAATACTTTGGTCGACAATGACGAATTAAAGGTGATTAAGGAAGCTGATGATACACAATCTACGGCTGGATTAGCAGCAGCTTACGACGTTAGCGTCAAAACAATATTGGTCCATTTGCGTCAAATTGGCAAAGTAAAAAATCTTGACAAATGGGTGCCCCACGAATTCAATGATTGCCAGCGCGAAGTATGCGTCGAGACGTGCCACACACGAGACGTGCCACACACAAATAAAGGAATTTTGAACCGCATTGTTACCTGCGATGAAAAATTGATTCTGTTTGATAACCGCAAACGTTCAGCAAGTTGGTTGGATCCTGGTTCAGCACCTAAACAAAAACTTACCCATAGGAAAGTGATGGTCACTGTTTGGTGGTCTAGCGCCGGTGTGATTCATCACATCTTCTTACCAAACGAGTGAACATTACTGCAGATGTGTACTTTGAAGAACTGAATACAATGAAGGAGAAGCTGGCACATCTCCAATCAGCATTGGTCAATCGCTCGTCTCCGCTGCTCATGCACAACAACGCGCGACCTTATACTGTACAGCAGATGGTCTCCAAGTTGCAAGAATTGGGGTTGGAAGTTCTCCGTCATTCACCCTACTCACTAGACCTTGCGCCTACAGACTACTACTTTTTCCAGAATTCGGATAACTTTTTGGCAGGAAAAAAAAATCAATACCCGACAGGCAGTACAAAATGACTTTGAAGCATTTGTTACCTCCCGTCCAGCTGATTTCTTTAAGAAGATAGAGATATTGCCACTGCTAGGTTAGTCTACTTCGCTTACTTCCATAGCATAATGTCTTACGGTATTCTGCTATGGGGTACGGGCACTGAGGTAGCATATTTTTATTACAAAAACGGGCAGTTCGAGCAATATATAATATGGGACCTCGCGAATCATTAAAAACGAAGTTCCAGGAATTCGATATCTTAACTCTACCATTCCAATACATTCTTGATAATTTAATGTATGTCCGTAAAAACTTTGAAAAACTTAATTTAGTAAAAGACCGGCATAATGTAAATACTAGAAACTGTAATAAACTGGTCGTCCCATGTTACAGACTTAGTAAAACCAATAATAGTTTCTTAGGTAACAGTGTTAGGTTTTACAATAAAGTCACAAAACATGTTACCGATTTGCCGGACTGCAAATTTAAGCGCCACGTCAAGCGGGTGTTAGTGTCAAAATGATATTATAGAGTGGATTAGTATGTGAACGATAGTGATGTCTGGAATTGATTCCTCTCTGTGTATCCACTATAAACTATTGTATGATGTTTTGGAAATGTATGAAAAAAAAATGTACCCGATCGAGTTTTTTGCTGGTTCTTCTCGATCGCTGGGTTATTTTCCGAACCGGTGGTAGTTTTTGACGTTCATAAGTGTCTTATTAGGGCCTAAACTGAATGAAGAATTTTTGATTTTATTTTGATTTTTGACTTACACAGACTTGAGAGTAATTTAAAGTACCTTATTTCAAACTACAATCTACTGTTACTAGACTCTGACGTTTTTGAATATGTAATTTCTATTTTACAGAATAAGCTCCTGGCGATCGACACGGAAAAATTATTAAGAACAGACATTTTTTGTAAATATAATTTTTAACGTTTTTAGCGAACCAAAAAAAAATAGTTTAATACTAACTTTACAATTTTATAACCAGATTTATATCGCGAATTATAAATATGTTTAATTAAAATTTATATCTTATATCTAAAACGAGCAAATCTTGTATATTTTTATGTATTCAGGATCTCGGAAACGACGTCATCTATTGCCGTGAAAATTAGTATGTAGGTAGTTTCGGGGACTATAAATCGATCTAGCTAGATTTTATTCGAAAAAAAAAAACTTTTTTAACTGAGTTTCCAGGCAATGAAAAAATATAATTAGAATATAAAGATAAATTTCGCCAGCGCTCTCAAAACAAAAATAACTCTGATGGAAAACGGTTGCTTCGGAAATCTGTGAAACCCCAGTTCGATTTTTTTTTATTATTTTTTTGTAAAAAACAAAATATTAATTTTATAAGGCAAAGCTGACAGTTTATTTCAATTTAAAAGTGTTTTCTAAAGAACCGAGCTAGGCTCGGTCGCCCAGCTACTACGGGACTGTATGGGACTAATATAGTACACGAACGAATAATCTTCCAGATAGGGAAGATTGATTTTAGAGAAACATCGATGTCAAAAAACTGTGAAAAAACTACAGTTATTTGGTGTTTTCCATTTTGTCTGTTCCCTTACTGTTGGCCAGTTTAAAAAAAAAGACTGTCCCTTCTCCTTTTCCCTTAGGAAATACAAGAAATAACTATTCATACGGCGTATTTCGATAATGTTGATTAATATATTGACACTTCGATATTTTATCCACCGAACATCGATGTGTCGATGCTATCTAAATCGAGACAATGATGTTTTTCAGCTAAACATCGATGTTTCTTCAACATCGATGTATATTTATCATCCCTACTTCCAGTTAGGACTGTTGATATTTTTAAAAATATCGGATTTTCGATATATCGATATTTATGAAAATATCAATATCGGATCTCGATATATTGAAAAAATATATCGATATTTCGATATATCGGCTATGTTAAAAATAATGTAATTCAGCTTAACATTGATTTACAGTTTTTAATCCAGTATATTTGTACAGTTCATACTATATATGTTTTAAAATATAACAGTACAGTTCTTAGAGCCACTTGCACAAACGTCATTCAATCATATTGATAATCGTCATCATTATTGTTTTATCTAAATAAGATAATTATGTGTACCAATATTTTTCAGTCCATCAATACCAAGTTTTTTAAATAGTGGTAGTCTACTAGTTTCACTAGTAGAATAGCATTTCGATGCCTGCTGGTTCGAACCCCGGTGTGTAATAATGAATTTTACAAAATTCGCGTACACTTACTAATTTAAATTGGTAACAGTATCGTCTGACGGTCAAGGAAAACCCCGTGAGAAAACCTGAGCTTGAGAAATGTTCTGGTAGTATTACTATATGTGAGAAAACGTACAATTGTGGTTTTCTCAGAGTTTGAAGATGCCAATACGCCGTGGGCTAGTGTGGTGATTATGTCCGTACCTTCTTTCAGGAAAAGGTCTGTAGCCCTGCAGTGGCTCTCTTACAGGCTGATGGTAATGAATATTTTTCAGCAAGAGATTTTTTAAATACTATTTACTTCATATGTTCAGCTGTTTCACTAGGTACTACGATTACTACTAGCCGCCTGCTTCATATTCATTAATCCAAAACGTGGCAGCGTAGACAATAACGGAAGGAATAGGATAAATGCAGGATGCACGAAATGGTGAAAGTTGTTCAGGTTATGCGATCCACGAATGCCCTTGTAACTCACGGGGAAGGCGTATAAAATGGTTATGTTACAAAAGAAACGGATGGGAAAAAACTGTACGCGGCAGAGCTGCGATTGTTAAGATGTATGGTGTAACTAGAAGTGATAGAATAAAAACGTATCAGATAAAGTTTGAAAACATCACCAGTGACTGAGAAGTTGAGAAATAATGGTTAGCATGATACAGGCATGTCATAAAGAGAGATGAAAAATTATAACTAGAATAGTTTTAAGTATGAAAGTGAATAGATATAAAAGTAGAGGAAACCGAAAAAAGTATGGATAAAGTATGTAAAAATAACATATGTAATAGGTGTGAATTCTGAGATTATATCTGACTGAGGAGACTGGAAAAGAAAAACATAATGTATCGATTCAACCTAGGTGGAATAAAGCTAAGAAAATGATTATGAATAAAAAAATATCGACCGTCGATATCGAAATTATAATATCAAAATATCGATATATCGCCCAAAAATATTACTAAAAAATATCGATATTTATGATAAAAATATCGATATTTCGATATATCGATATTTTATTAACAGTCCTACTTCCAGTGAGAACTGAGAAATGAAAATTGAAAACTAATAATCGTAGAGAGAGGAAGCAAACTAATAAATCCAAGAATACTCTTGTACTTGTTCTGTTCTGTTGCAAAGTGAAATATTTATGAACGTAAAATGTTCAACATAGCCTATTATTGAAAATATTTGACCAACATGCCAAAAGTCGTCTCAAGAAGTATCGTTTGTTCAGACACAAAAGATCAAGAAGAATACAATGAAACCAAACCATTACACATTTACTATTGCATATGTGGTCAGATGTCTCTTATATTGGATTGTACTATAGACAGGTTGCCTTTACGTCCGACTGACGGTGCTAGAGTGATCGACGGTTCCAAACATGCACATAAAATAACTTCAGATCCTGACGAAACAGTTTACTTGAAGCGTGACAAAGGTATAGAAAGACAGTATAGACTAAAATGTAAGAAATGCACAATACCCATATACTATAAACATGATCAAGAAAGCAATGTAGTTTTCATCATGGAAGGTGCCTTAATACAGTCTGCTGGGGAAGGCGGAGTCACCGATATATATAAACAGGTAGCTCTCACTCAGCCGAAGAAAATCATGGTCACGAAACATACTAAAAACATGGGTAAGTTCAGTTCAGTAACAGTTTCGACAATAGACGAAGAAGAAGACGAGATAGAAGCAAGGGAAGTTGCAGACAGTTATGCAAATAATGCAAGGATAATTGAAAAGCAGTTGGAAAGGAAGGGTATGAATAAAAGGCAGGCAGAGACCCCTGCACAGACAACAGAAAAAAGGGTTAGAGGCACACTGATTGAAAAATAAGGTGTAAAATAAATGCTCTGAAAGATTACTAAAAACCATTGTGTACATTTCAAAATGAGTTAAATCTAGTTTTAATCATTAATATGATTTATTTTTTTTATGATTTCTAGTTTTTAGACATCAAGAACAAGCTCAAATTTTGCTGTTCATGAGGTTTTTAGATTTTTTTATCATAGTTTACATCATATCATATTTCATTCATATTTTACATGTAAATATTTGGAAAAAAATATCTTGAAAACTAAAATAGAATATTAGCACGAGCTAAAATTGGACTTAGCTTATTTTTAAATATAACGACAAATTCTTATACTGTGATTCTAAATATAATAAAATTTGATTTTAATAATTTAATGGTTTAATAAATATCTTTACTTATAAATGATTTCTATTTTATTTAAGAGATACACCCTGTTGGTTCAATAAAGTTTCCCATTTCTACCCTTAGTTTATCAATATCTAGTTTAGACAATACATATCAATTCATGTATGCTTTTACACAAATTTTCAATATGTTTTTGTAATGTTTTCCTGTTGATTTTGATAAGTCTTCTTGGATTTATAGCATTTGATAGCAGACCTGATAGTTGGCATTGTTGTAGAGATCTAGAGATTTGTTACTCAATTCTCCAACAACAATCGCCTATTATCAGCCTTCCCCATACTTTTTATTTACTTACAACTTATTAGTCTGTGGACAAGCTTTCCTACAGGACCCACTAGAGTCGTAATCATAAATTTAGCATGTACCATGCTAACTCTTTGGTATATATCTACAACCACTATTCCTAAAGTGATATTTGAAACTCAATTGATGAGCAATTTATATGAAAATAGGGGAAGAAGATAATAACAGAATCTTATAATAAAAAAAGTGTATCCATTCTATCATCTTGAGAAATTAATCAGCACCTATGTAATGAGAGACATTTTAAAAATGAAAAAGTAGTCTTTCCCACATTTTTTATTTATATGAAAACAATTTTACAATTTTCATTTGAAACAATATATAAGTAACGAATACTTTTCTCAATATAATATTGACGGAATAAATATATTTCACTTAACAATTTTATTATTTACATAATTATATACAAATTGATTTAATCTCCTAGTGATTGTGTCGGAATTATAAAAGATTACATAAATTATGGCTTCATAATGAAGGCATGTATTTTTGTACATTATTTACATGATTTCTCAAACTTAATTATTTTCCATTATAATAATTAACAAAATATTCTTAATTTAAAAAAATGTTTTATACACTTACTTTTTTTGGCATGAATAGTTGAGAGTGAATTTGTAGCCTGAAATGAATGTGTATATGTGAAGTTAGTTCATAAACAGTTTCTTCTCAAGTAATCTATAAAAATGATACAGGTATATGTGCATACTATTTATTAAATTTTATTCATAGTATTTTTAATGACATCATTCAACATTTTTATTTGTTTCAAATCTGTTAATATGTGAAAAAATATTTACTATACTCATGCCTAAAACGTAAAACTTCTGATGTGTTACACACTCTTTTTTATATTTTGATTAAATATTAGAACGCTTGCAACAATTTAATGTGGCAACTTCTAGAATTTTAAAATATCATTTTTTTTTAATACTTAGCTAATTTATTAACAGTGCGTACTGCAGAGAAAATATCAAATAATTTAATATTAATATAATATTTCTGATAATACATAATATATCTAATATATTATAGATAGAATAATAATCCAATTGATTTTAAAAATTCCATAAATCTTATACAATACTATAAAAGGAAAATATATCAAGTATTATAATTATTAACATGACAG
Organism: Antheraea mylitta; assembly: GCA_014332785.1. Lineage (NCBI taxonomy): Eukaryota > Metazoa > Arthropoda > Insecta > Lepidoptera > Saturniidae > Antheraea > Antheraea mylitta. The sequence goes on along the minus strand of JACEII010000162.1, from coordinate 140,948 downwards.
TTCCACATTATTGTTCGGTAGAAAGAGCAGATAGATGATCATAGAATATGTTACAGCTTATATTTGTAGAGACAAGAAAGGGTTACTTTCTTTAAGTTACTGTCTTTGAGTTTTGAAAGATATCATTATCATTCCATTATGCCTAAAAAAATACCATGACTAAAAATACCAATCAATGTGGCACAACCCTATGTGATATAAATTTTATATTTTTGCGAAAAAAAAATCAAGTAGAGTATTCTGTTAAATTTTAATAAAAAGTTACCTTTTTTATATCTTATTTTTGCCAATCAATCTTCCAAATTATTATTGCCATTGTTAAGTAGTTAGTAATATTACAAGTGTCATGTGATAAGTTCAATGTTCCAACAAGATGGTGGCTCCCTTGTTAGAACTTTCCAGGGAGTTTTTGTGGTATCTCAGAATTCATGATCTGTGGTATTATTTTCCATTCACTTATGCAGAATAACCAAACTGTATTACGTCAATCACCACCAATTTTACAAAATATAGAGTCAAATAAAATAAGAATATGAATAAAATCCACTTCATGATAGACAAAAATCTCGCCAAAAACTCCAAAAAAATTTTTATATATGTTGCACTATGTTCCTAAAATATACAATAGCAGTTTGTTTTCATTTAACATTTTTTAGTTAATTTGCGTAAAAAATATTGCATTTCTTAGTCATTCTATCTGAACTATACTTTCATAGTGTTTTTTAATTAGCAGAAATGATTTGACACCAGCATTACAAAATTATTATATTTTTATACTATGACTGTACAATATGTAATAGCCAATGATATTAGAAGTAAAAAGGACGTAAAAATATCATTGGTAATAGCAACAAAATAAACAAGTCAGCGTATAATATAGCTTTATGCAAAAGGACCACGCAAACTGTTGTTGGCACATGACATTGAGATTTAGGAAGATCGAAAGAATATAGAATAGATATGTCGCTAAGTTAAATATCTCATCTTAAGCTAATTAAATAGTTATAGAAATACCAATAGTATTAGCGCCATATTTTATATTAAGATATTTATTTCGACACCTTGAATTTTATCAGAATTACTTTTGTAACATTTGTATTTAAATAAGTGAGGCATATACAATTTCAATGTGCGAAGATCAGAACATGGTTGGTTCACTTAACTCTAGAGGAATGTGGGATGGTGATATAAGTACCTTATTCTCTAACATTCGACATCCACTGTATCGCAAGAGAAATGTCAAATATGTCAACAGTCAAAGGTAAGAGAATTAGGTAGCAGTTCATGCTAAACTACTTTAATGTGACGTGATTAAAAGGGCACTTACTAGAGGAGATCTTAGAGATCTAGGATCGTAAAAATTACAACATTTTCTATATGGGTAAGATAAGTGACATTTGAGCAAGTTGTAACCTAGTTTTCGTTCGTTCATAATTCAAATACTGTTAATAAAATAAGTGTGGCTTGATAAGTTAATTACTAGTTTTAGGCACAATTATATATTTGATATTATTGTGCGTTGAGCGGTAACTCAATAAATGTAAAAGTGGTAGTTAAATACGTAATGTTCAAATAAATTAATGTAGTCATATATTATTCCCACAATGTGAAAGTATCCAAACGTCTGAAAACGAAATTAATTAGGCAATTTATAAATGTTGCAAATTTCACGTATTTATAACTAAGGTTTTGATTACATACAGTAGTTATTTCAAATAAATTGCACGAAGCATCGTCTTAAGATATGAAATAATATTGTATTCAGTAAATGCTTCGGTCACATAAGATCGTTGAATCTATTCTAGTATGTAATGTCTTTTATAAAACATATTATGAAATAACCTGGTATTAGATCCTAATTTTAGTTTTTAAGTCTTGTTTTTATAATTTTCAAAAGAAACGGTACCCGAGATACCTATGCCCGCTACTCGGCACGCCTTTTATTATTTGTTGTATTAAATATTTAAGTTATAGGGAAATGACTATATATTCTTCTTTGTCAAATAACTACGCAGACTAATTTTCGTGGCGGATCGGTTGTACGGTACTTTCGTGTTAAATTACAATGGAATACCCGATAGCAATAACTTATAGCCGATGCCACCTGGTGGAGAGTTATAGTAAAATGGAAAGTTTGAAAACGATATCCATGAAAAAAACACTTGTTTGTGCTGAATTTCATGGTGCTTTATCAAACAGTGGTAGTTATATTTTGTCAATCTCATATATTTTCAGTTATTAAGAATGGGTAAAAAACATAACTTTTTTTATATATCTACTTATATATTATGAAAAATCTACTTTTCGATTCTTCATTATGTATGTGTAGATTACCGAACTTAAAAGGTTTTCTATTTTTGTTAAAAACAACATTTTTTTTTGTGTTAGGCTCATTATTTATTTTAACTTCTATACTAAAAAATAGGCTAAGTAATTCTTGTCCAGAGATGTATTTCCTTTCATGATTGTTATATTTTATCATTTTAGTCGTGTATTTGATTTGAAATGAAATGTATTTTCGATTGAAGATTAATGTTTACTGTGTTTTTTTAATTAAGCTCGTGTATATATGATTTTATATATCCAACGTACAGTTTTTTGCTGATTATTTCTAAAAACTATTATTGGATTATAATAAATGAACCGTTTAACTATCAAAGAGGGGTATATAATTGGTTTAATATAATGACATTTGAAAAGATAAAAAAGTCAGACTTTCCCCTAATATCTACTACATTTAGAATAGTTCTTGTAAAGTGATCATCAAAGTCGTGTAAAGAAAACTAGATTTACGATAATAACTTTGCGAAATCGACCCCCTGATTTCGTCTTTTGTAATTAGAACGGGGATATACTATTCAATCTTATAATAGCTTAAATTTTAATTTGAGAATTAATTATTAAAAAAGTTATTCGTAAATCCAGCTCGCTCTGATCAATCAACTACTGAAAATTGGATATACCCAAATATAGGGCTAGTATTAAAATCAGTTCAAAGTTTCCTCCTAATAAAGTATTGTCTCTGATCTAGTACGATTGAATCAAAATAACTTATATCTTATCACTTAGTGCTAAGTTACAATCAAGTAACGTTATAACTTGTTAATTCAAGTTTTATCTCTATTCCTATTTCATATAATACTGAACTGTAACAACGAAAGCGCACTAAATTGTGATGAAATTATAAAATAGCCATGCCGAAGATGTGTAGCGGTCAAGGACAAAAAAAGATAACGACAATGAATAATATATTATAATTATTCGATCTGCCATATTTCTTTATTTTCAATAATCCTTTCCATTATTATCGCGTATTCTCTGATTTCTTTAAATTAACATAAGAATTTATACAATCACAATTTACTTTTATATCATCATTACATCTATCGAATTTTAAATTGTCATAAACAATTCTATTTATAATGAAGCTTTCAAACTTAAAACTGAAACGGTTCGCGCGTCATCTATTGTAAAATGAGTGTACTAATTCAGCCATCCAAATTTCGTCACAGTTGAATGAATTCGTTAGGAACATAAAGACATCCGTTTTTAAACATAAACAAAAATGGCGGTACATCAAAATGATGGGATAAACTTGAGCACTGAAGTAAATGGTATAAAAGTAATATTTCTACAAGATATCGATGTTTTGAGACAATTACGCACATAACTTTCCTTGTGTTCTTTATCTCTAAGCTTGTTAAACAAGTACCGGCTTCCTTTTTTTCCTCCGGCGACGCTTGTGGTGTTCGCTCCTGGAGGCGACCGGCGCGTCCGGTGGTGTATGAATTGGTGCTATAAACGCTTGTAAATCTTGGGAACGACCGTCGCTGGCTGGTGGTAAGGGTGGTACTGGCGAGCTAAGATGTCGCCCTATAACCCAAATATTACCCTATACATTCATTATAAACTATACTCAGACGATAAATGCTGGAAATATAAATCTATAATTATGAAGAATAAAATATGCAAATTATTTAAATTATACAAAGTTTGAGTATTACAATACATATATCCTTCGGGAAATACGAAATACGACATTCAAATGAGAACTTGAATTGCGAGACAGGAACTGGCAGAAATATAATGGCTAGTTTTCCCTGAATAAATCAGTCATCTTGGAAAATATGTTTGCAGAAATAAAAAGAATAATACAAGATCCTGATAGAAGAGTTACAATGCAAAAAAGATTTAAAGGATAGACTATATTAATTTGATCAATAATGGTTTGTAGAGGATATATTTGGAAGCTCATACGAATGTATAAAACTAACTGATAGAAGATAATCTTCAGCCTCATACTGCTCATTCATATAAAAATAACTACTTAACAATGTGCATATGACAGTTATGGATTATTCTGTGAGATCGCCAGATGTCAATTTTATATCAATCTACTGAACTTCCATATCTAACTACTATAACTATATCTACTGAAAGGAATATTGTACTATAGAATCTTAACCTTTGTTAATGTTCATGAATCACAAATTTCTGTAGCCAAAAAATGATCTCTATCCTTTATCTTCGTCTCATTTTAATTTTAAATTTAAGTTGTGATTATAATTCTTTTCCTTTTTTAAGTTTCCATAATAATTTTCCTATGTAATAAACTAATAAGACAACTAATAGACAACATAATTTTTTACAACAATGGGATGTTGGTTAAAACAGATTTTAGTAAGTAAATACTACATGAAAAGATAAATACTTACAACTAGGGACTGTTGGCTCTGTGCTAGTTTAGCATTTTTCTCGTGAATCATTAATTGGTGAGCCGCTCTGGAAGTAAGAAGGAATTAAGTTACCTTAAAAATTGGTTAATAGCGCGAAAGTTCTGTGACTAAAGTCAAAGAGTTCGTTATGTCGATTCGTTAATTTTTCAAAATTAATATTGTGATAAAAGCTAGATCATCTAATTTGCAATGGGTTTGCATAAAAAGATATAAAAAATTCTTTTTAGTATGAGAAGGCACAAGTCATTGCTTAAGAAGGGGTTACAAAATTGAAAGTGTGATCAACCTGTCCATTTGTTCTTGTGTCATATCAAGCGCCTCCTGCATTTCGCGCGACGTGTTCCTCACAAACTCAGGATCGCAGTATTCACCCAGACCTTGTTCCGTTAATACCTAGATATGTGAACAAATTCATGAAGTAGATTGAGGTTATTAACAGATAGACAGTATAGTATATTTGGTATAAATTCTCACTCTGGTCACGAGGCTCTCAGCAGATCCCACTACGGGTACCGAAGAGTTGTTTCCACGAGGGCTGCCCGGGAGCGACATTACGCCACGACCCGCGCTATCGCCGCCTGCAGTCATATAAACTGTTATTCCTTGACGACATAATTGTTTACAGTAACGTCTCAGAAGTTCATGTGCTTTCTAGTTTATTGCTCTTGTAACTATTCAATGGAAATGATATCATAAACACTAAACTAGAAACTGAATGCTTCAGATATTGCTTTAAACTGACGCAATTTGATTTTTTTTCGTACTTGCTATGCAGTAATGTTTAATATCAAGGTATAAATTATATTAATAATTAAAAAGTTCTTTAATGACCTCTCTACTTAACTATACACACGTATATTTAATACTATATTGGCAAACGCTGATAACATGGTACACGGTTTTATATTCTAGTTTTTTTAACTAATTAACTATTTATAAAGCTCTGCTAAGCTTGTCTAGTGGCTATTTCGAAGCAATGATTGTATTTTTGCTAGTTGTATGTTACGTTAACGAAATCAAATTACGTTCTCTTGGATGTTTTTTGATTCACCTAATCCGTTATCGTGCAAATGATACAATAATTCAACAAAATCAACAAACTTTTTCTAAAAGCTTTCTAAATCATCAACTATACTAATATGCACACTATTCAACTTTTCATAATGATGTTAGTTTACATGCTAACTGAAATGGTTATTATTGTTATTTGTTGACTTCTCGAAAACAAAACCAAAATAAAATATTCCACATTTACCTGTAGCCTCATTACTCAACTTCTGTTTAGGAATTTCTTATACTTAGTGTTTTCAGTGAAATATGACAAAGAATCGTATTTTATATAAAAGCAAAAAATTCAATATGATCGTGTTTAATGTTTGAGACATCACATTTTTATCACGGGTCTATCAGAATACGCTGAGTGTTTTTTTAAGCCTGAAATTACACGTGTGTTATTAACGGTCATTCGCTTACATTTAGGGAAGCTTCCTTCCTCTGTTCGATATGTATTGAGATATGAGAGAAAGAAAGAGATAAATTGAACAGGACGGTAGGAAGCTCCCGGGTGCGTGCGGACCTGGCGGCGAGTGTGATGAGCGCGGAGTGCGCAGTGAGAGTGGCGGCGGTGGGTGCGAGCGGTCTACAAGGCAGTGGGACGGCACATGCTCCGCCGCGCTCGAGGAGGCGCTGCGCACCATCCGACCTGCTGTGCCCGGCGCCGGCCGCAGCGTGCGCAGGCTCCTGCGCTCCGAGCCGCGCGTCGTCCGCTCGCGCGCGTGCGAAAACGCGAACGGCAGCTTGGCGGCCGCGTTGTACCCGTACAACGTCATCGTGCGCGACTCCGTCGTCGGCGTGCAAGCGCTCGCGAGCAGCGGCGAGATCTTCGGTTGTATCGCGTCGGGCGCGCTCGGCGACGGTGCCTTGTCCTCTGAAGAGGCGCGCGGCGGCACCGCGAGCGCCTCTCGGGACGAGCCCGAGTCCTCGGGGTGCACGCGCTGGCGTGAGGCGGTACCGGAAGGTCGCGGCGCGCTCTCCGCCGGCGTCGTGAGGTAGTTCACGCAGCCGAACGCGAGCCCGATCTGCCCGAGCATCTCGGGGTAGTTCGACTTTTGGTTGCTGTTAGTGTGTATCGTTATCCACGCGGAAGCAGTGAAAGAGATATTAGTAGTGTTAGATATTAATTAGTTGCGCCACAGGCAGGAAACAGGGAGCATTAGGATCGCAAACAAATGAAAATTCGAAAGGGATTATAAAACCACACATTTGACTACCTTGGTAAATAGCGTTCTTAAGGTCATTTGTGGTTTTTCTGCAATACAATAGCAAGGTTTACTCACAATTCTTATTCTATATGCACAATTAGGTATTACGATAGTAGTGTATTATTAATCAGCGATAATTAAATCGATTTAACAGTATACTCACTCGAGGACTTGGTATATTTTTTCAGACTCGCCGTTTAGTATTAAAGGCCTCAATGGTATTTGTTCTTTGGGTTGACCGTTGGCACTGAAAGATGATTACGAAGCAAATTAAAATTTACACAAAATTTTTGAATCTAAACTGTCTAATTCATTCCAAGAACAAAATAATAGAGTAACTTACAGATTTGGTGCCAAAGGTAATGGCCCAACTCCATACTCTCTTTGCATTAAGGAGCTTAAATGATTACCAACACTTTCTGAAAAAATATTAATAGTTCCACTATAGTTAGTTTGTTCATATCATAGATTAAATAATTGTTAGATATATTGTACCTGGGGCAGGTTCTGCATTTTTCCTGTGCCTATTAAAGTGTCTGTTGGGTCCATGCCTTCGTATACTTGACCAAACGCCTCCAAAGAGCGAGTGATTTCTCTATTAAAATTAAATCGTCGTTTAGGATTACTTATGAAGCTGTTGGCAACCCATCATAAAATGTGTTTAATTTAAAATGTTGCACTTGTAACTTTCTTCTTTCTTTTATTATTACCTAATGCTTAGCGAATACATTTCTGTGTTGTATTCACTGAGATATATTTAAATAAACGAAAGTTCTTGTATCATTAACAACAACCAACGACATAAACAATAACGGGTCTGCAAAAAGCAATGATGACTACCCATCAGCTACCTTTTCCTTTCCTGCGTATAGCGTATATTACACCGTTTTCATTTTACCCTAATGGCAAGAAAATACACATCGCTTGACGCACAAAAATCCTAGTTTCTAAAAAAAACTATAATCTTACATTAAATGAAGTTATCGTATTTTTTCTAGATAAGAACGAAGTGTCTAAGAAGTAATACAAAAGAAAATGATCGAAATCTATTTCGTAGCTTTTGCGTATGTGTGCACTACGGCAGACCTATACCATTTTATTTGCTTAGAAGATAATGTTGAAATGTATACAATTTGTGACTTAATCCTTTAGAAGGCGACAAAATAATGTAACCATATTGATACAACGGCACAACCTTACCCTTCATAAGGTTTTGGCATAAAAGTATAAAAAACAAAACCCCACAAAGGGACACATCTAATATGGTTACATTATTTTGTCGCCACTACGACGATTGTCATGTTCTATAAAAAGAATATAATTTTCTCATTACAATCTCTGAGGTTGATAGTGATGGTAGGAGTCAACTAAATGGTTAATTATTGGGTAAAGATAGTAGGAAATCGAACTTCTGCATTCTCAAAATGCGAAATAGACCATATAACGTCACTTAGACACACATAAATGAAGTAACAAATATTATTCAAATTGTATTGCCGCAAGAAGCAGTCAAACCACTCGTCTTACCCGACTCCTATTTTGTTCTGTAGACCACATAACTATTTGTTATACCGAAAAAAAAAGATAGAATAGTTTGGTTAACACGAATATTTCTTACTCGATGCATAGGAATGTCGCCCTCTGCTGACATATCATCCAAATTCCCTGATATAGCTCTCTTCAGCTCGGGTCCAGCTTCATGCAAGGTCCGTAGACCGGCTTGCAGTGTCATCTGGTGTGTTGAATGGTCATCATTTTGCCTCAATTCTTGCTCTTTCCTTTTTTTGAACCTTTTTATTGAGAAATTAGATTGTAAATTTTATTTTCTCTTAAAATAATTCTAATAATGTTTGCTTTAATATTTAAAGCTCCAATATTGATTAAAAGTTTCAGTAACTTTACATTTAGATTAGTTAGTTGATAATTAAAATTTGGTGAAAATGAAACCTTTTGTACATTAGTAGTAAACATAGCTAAAATGAAAGCTAAAAAAATTTATAATTAAATGTATAATTTTAGAAGTATATGATTGTGCACAAATCGTGTGGATCCAATAAATCCAGTTCGGTCAAATATATAGCATTGTATCGAAGAAATCAATTAAACAAACATGTCGGAATAAAATTGAAAACGTTATTTACATCAAATTAGTATAGCAAAAGTTACCAGAAGTTCTCGATTCGATTCTTCTTGTAAGAGCTTAAGATACGTTGTTGTATTTATATAGAGGGTGAGTTGCGAAACTCGATTACGCAATAAAAGTAATTTGAATTAGGAGTTTTAAATTTAATTAAAGAAATACTAATTCCTGGACTGTATATTATTGGTAAGAATTACACAATTTAACTTGTTTGAATTACAAGTAACTGTAACACGATAAGAGCAAGTATTAAATCTTTTGCAATATACGTGATATAAGTAAAATATATTATGTAGGTATCATACAATACTTACGAACATCCTCGTTACTAAAGACTTGAAATTGTCTAATATCATAAATTGTCTGTCATTCTGTGTCTAAACAATTAATTAAAAATTCTATAATTTACAAAATTATATTTTTCTACCTCAGTACCTCTATAAAAGTAGTCTAAAGTCCTATTTTAACGAATCAAAACCTAGTAATTTAAATGAACTCTACAAAATATAATAACAATTATTTCAAATGTAGTTTTTTTAATGCAAACATTTATATATCAGGAAATAATTAGCTATAACATTCGTAACTTGATTAATTATAAAAATATAAAATATTATAAAACTAAAACATCATAACGGGACACGCAAACACTCGTTTTTTATTATACGTACATACTACGTTTCAGCATCGGAATGAGAAAATTATGCATGCTAATTGGTGTTGCAAATATGCTTTTAATCAGTAAAAGATTAGACAATTATGTATCTCATTTGTAGGTATCGATGGACTCATGCATGGATTAGCAGCAAAGAGCCAAAATATATTATATATACTTCTAGACTTTCCAGGATATACCATAGTTCCACTATAGTTTTACTCGTTTCGTATCTATACAGGGTAATCAAAATAAAACACTAGAAAAGGGTAACATTCTTTCCTAATAACATACGTATCCTTAAGATGTGTTACGTACGCGTGATTCCTATGGAAACAAAAAAAAATGACAAATGTCAGTGTTATACCGGACAGAAACGCGATGTTACGAAGAAACAAGAAATAAGAACGCAGCTGACACATGTTATCTAAACACATCATATGAATTTATTTACACATGTGAGTGATATATTAACTACTTCGAAATCCGTGTCATAATTCCTTGTTACGTTAATACGTTCTGTATATTATATCTGGACACATTTTTCTGTGCTATTTTTATGACTATTGAAATAATATTAGCACGAGAAACAAAGTTATTAGCCGAATTCAAAGCGAGACAGAAACTTGATAGTGGTTATGCCTCTCTCCAGAGTTGCCCTCTGAAACTACTGCCCGGGCGGATACGTCAGATGTAAGTAAGATGCCACAAAAACTCCCTGGAAAGTTCTAACAAGGTGGCCACCATCTTGTTAGAACATTGAAATTTTCACAAGAAACTTGTAATATATATTTATTATCTGATAGTAATAATCTAGAAGATTAGTTGTCAAAAGTAAAAGTAATTCATTTTTTTTATTATTAAATTTCACAATTTAACCCAAACTTTACATAACTGGTAATCACAGTCTATCTAATGGACTAGGATTAATATAAACTTGGACCAATTTAAAACCTTACATCAATGAAAATTAATAAAGTCGTAAAGTAAAATAATGAATCCATTTGTATCCTTTTTCATTTGGAAATTCCAAGGAGACTATAGTCCGCTGAAGCTGTTAAGGCCATGCTGGGCCAATAGCGTAGTCAGTTTGAAAAAAAACTAAGGAGATAATACAGGAAATATTTCATTACGGTCATTGCAAAACACGAATAACTTGTTTTACTTATTGGGAACGCGTCGGTGAGAGTATTCAGTAATATATAACTAATTAAAGCATACAATTTCATGATAAAGAATTTGTAATAATTAAAAATTAGTTTAACCTGACGTGAGATTTAAAATAAAGGTTATATGTATTGACCTTAAATTAAAATTTGGAAAGAGACATTACTAACCTTCTAAAGTAATCCTGTATAAGAAAAGTGGCGTAGAACTTCCCGACAGTAATCTCGTTGGGGTCTCCTGGTGGTGGTACCACCTGGTCGAGAAGTTTGGGAGATGTTCTCTTCCAGATCTTTTTAATGACAGCTCGAAGTTCTGTGTTACAGTCGTCTATGTTGCCTGAATTAAGGATTAGAATTAATAGTTTTACATATAATACATTTTATCAGCTATTTACCTCCTATAGGAAATAGAGTGTAGTCATTTCGAAATAACAATAAAAAAATTAAGACATTATTCCGGGCGAATAACACACACTTCAGTTTAATGTACATATGTAGATTAATATTGATAAGATATACTTCTTGGTAACGCTAAATTAGCAATTGTTCTGTAACTCTTATTTATTTTGTGTTCTTAGCTATTGTTTTCAAGAATATAATAATTAAATTAATAAGTAAATAACTAAAAAGATTATACAATAAAATATGAAGAAAGAATAAAAGCATGAAATAATATATATATATATATATATATATATATATATATATATATATAGACTAGTCATGAATTGACATAAGCTTAACTATATTTCAACCGCTATACATTTAGTATTCCTATTCTATGTCATTAAGTTACATGGTTTATCTTTAAAACGAGACGCCCTTCAAGAAAATTACTTATAAATTACACAGTTCTGAAGTAATAAGGCAATATATATTATAACGGAGTTGATAACTTCTTCTTCATTAAAGCAGCTTCTAAATTAAAATATATAAACATATAGATACAACAATTCACTTTACGAATTCTGATAAGGAAGACAGGAAAGATAAAGGAAATCCTGTTTACACTAAAGATAAAATTACTAACTTACCCGTGGCATAAATTATTTGTTATAAGAACGATGTAAAAGTTTTTTTTGATAAACACTTAATTAATTTAGAAATATAAGACAAAATTACCATCAGTTTTAATCTTGAGTGAAGTCCGTACGACGGCGAATAGAGTCGCATTGAAGAGCACAGTCCCGTCAGAATTTAACGGCATATTCATTGAAACTAAACGCTTGCACGCGACCCGATGCGGACACAATTTACCAAAACCTGCGATTTTAAAGTAAACACCGTTTGTTTTATTTTTACATATTGATGGATGGGTGGATGTTTGATATATTTTTGCACAAAAACTACTGAAAGGATTTTGATGAAATTTTGCAGTAATATTACTTACATATCAAAACCTATGCTATAAATGAATAAATATAGTTTTGAGACTGACTAAAATGTAACGATAAATGTCAAGTGTAAGGTAGAAACCTTCTGTCATCTGCAAACTATCTCTTAAAATGTAAGAAGAACATGAAGGTAATGTAATCTAACTATTTATAAAGACACAAACGCAAACGAAATGGCAGATGGTTGCTAGACTAGGTTAGTCCGGTGAAGCTGTTAAGACCTTGCTGGGTCAATAGCGTAGACATTTCGAAAAAAAAAAAGTTGCTAGACTATACTAATATTATAAAGAGGTAAAGTTTGTGAGTTTATAACGTTATGACGTTGTAGGGAGTAATCTCAGGAACTACTGGTCTGATTTGAAAAAATATTTCAATTTTATATAGCTTATTTATCGAATGTTTGAAAATTGTTTTTTTTTTACTCTTAAGAGCTTCCGCTGCGTATTAACGTTAGCCTAACTTATCTATTCCACGCGAACGAAGTCGCGGCAGAGGCTAGTATTACATAAAGCATGAATTTTCTAAATTGTGAATTATAATGGAACTCTTACCGAAATATTTTAGATTGGAAGTAGAATTAATGAATCGCTCCAACATACTCTGGTTCAAGCGTATACGTGTTCACATTTTATATTCCCAACATTGGCAAATTTTAATTTAAACGGTGACATTGTATCCTAATGTTGAACGAAGAGATGAACGGTAAACTACGGTAGTGTACTAGTGAAATTTATGGTATATTTCTCCTTCTTTAACATTCAATCCTCTTTATCAGTAATAAGGAAATCCTCTTCAAAAAGGATTGTTATCGTACAATTATTACCTTGATCAAATGAGTAATTGTTCTAAAGTGTTACGAGATTAGGCCCCCCTCGGCAGCGGCTCAAGCCTAGGTCCGTTCCCTCGGCGTGGAGCCCTTGAGTACGCTGCTCACGCGATACAGTGACACAAAACCTTACATCACTGCTACAACATCACACACATCACCTATACACACGTGCACGCCTACACGCTTTTTTTCTTTTTCAGAGAAATAAACGATAAAGAGTTCTACCATTATTTTTTCTTATCCTATTCTATCTTACATATATAGTTTTGAGGAATTATTCCGACACAAAATACGTATAGGAGTTGTTGAGGCACGCATGTTTGGTATACATGCATGTGTCAATAACTCATATACGTATATCTTGATAGCTTAGCTTAGGTTATATCAGATAAGTTGCGTTTTTGCACAAAACAGGCGACAGCCCAAGACTAGGTGTGCCGTGCACTCTTGAGTTAGTCGCCCAAACATCTTAAATCGATTGAGTGCCTTTAGCGCTCGCCTCAATAGTTCGGTGAAGCTATGAAGACCATTCCAGGTGAACAGTGATTTCATTTCGAAAAAAAAAAGTTCTAAAGTGTATTGTAATGACATGACTTACAAGAAGACGATGGCTCTCTTGTTAGAATTTTTTAGAATATTCTGTGACATCTTTGATCTCATCGCTTTACTTGTGTACAATAACCGAGCTATAATACATATAATACCATCAATATTACACAATATCGGGTCACATAGTGCCAGATTAGGCTACAAGTGACTAGGAATTGTATAATAAAACCGAAGGTAGACTTATAGGAATTTTCAAATAATTTGAGGAATAATTCATAACCTTGAGGAAACCTTTTTCATTTATCACTATATTATATACCAGAGAGCAAACCTTATTCAGTCAGTAATTAAACAAAATATAATTGATCAGGGTAAAATGTAAGTAGTTAATTACAATTTGACCAATTTTTATCAAAATGAAAATAAATATATCGCAAATATAGAAACACTTATATATATATGTATGTAGACTATAATATGGGACCTCGCGAATCATTAAAAACGAAGTTCCAGGAATTCGGTATTTTAACTTTACCCTCACAATACATCTATACTAATATAAAAAGGTAAAGTTTGTGAGTTTGTGACGTTGTAGGAGGTAATCTCAGGAACTACTGGTCCGATTTCAATAATTCTTTCAGTATTATATAGCTCAATCATCGATAATTGTTATAGGCTATCTATCATTGCGCTAAGATCAATAGGATGTAGTCCGGTGAAGCTGTGAAGGCTTAGTAAGGCCAATAGCGTAGTCAGTTCGAAAAAAAAAAAATCAATAGGAGCGGAACTCAGGTGAAAAATGTTTCAAAATCGGGATGTTTTTTTTTCTTTTGAAAACTGCTGCGTATTAGTGTATCTATTCCATGCGAACGAAGTCGCGGGCAGAGGCTAGTTCTTGAAAATTTAATGTATGTCCGTAAAAACTTTGAGAAACTGAATTTAGTAAAAGACCGGCATAATGTAAATACTAGAAACTGTAATAAACTGGTCGTCCCATGTTACAGACTTAGTAAAACCAATAATAGTTTCTTAGGTAACAGTGTTAGGTTTTACAATAACGTCTCAAAACATGTTACCGATTTGCCGGACTGCAAATTTAAGCGCCATGTCAAGCGGGTGTTAGTGTCAAAAGGATATTATAGAGTGGATCAGTATCTGAACGATAGTGATGTCTGGAATTGACTCATCTCTGTGCATCCACTATAAGCTGTTGTAGGATGTATTGGAAATATATGTAAAAAAAATGTACCCGATCGAGTTTCCAGCCGGTTCTTCTCAATGACTGGGTTGTCTTCCGAACTGGTGGAAGTATTTGACGTTCATAAGTATTAGTACCTTATTAGGGCCTAAACTGAATAAAGTATTTTTGATTGATTGACTTACCTAATGGCGGACTAATTTTCCTTAACAATGTAACTACATCTAAATGCTTTATTCTACCCTTTGCATCTGGATCGTATTCACTCCATAACCTGAAATACGAGAACAAACTCAAAGCAAAATATTGTTGGAAACACGTAAATAAATTGCTGAATTTGACCCTTTAATCTTAACTCTCAAGTGCCAAAGTGTGAGAAGATTTCCCATATATCAAATTCGTAAACTTTGATCACTTGTTTTTTATAAGCACTTTATGCTATCGTATCGTTCGAACTCAGGAATTACTCACGATTGAGTGCTTTACAATAGCTCATACCGGTGAGGCAGTATAGGTCAATAGTCAAGTTTTCAATCTTCATGTTTTTTTTGTTATTTTATTAAGAGCTCAACCTACATGGAAAATTTTGGGAGATATTTCGTAGGTTTAATAGTCCACGAAAAAGTCTTTTACACAAATATCTCTAAGATCGGTATTTCTCGAAACATTGAGCTTTTACTTTTTGTGGCATAACATTTTTATGGATTATTGAGTGAAATAAAAAAAAAGATTTTCTGGTATTTACTACGACAATAATCCAATAGTTATTTATTTTTAGAACCGTGACTAAATAAAAATTCCCAAGGCAATTCTTTTACATATATCCAAAAATAATTGCATCGAGAAAATACAATAGTCCTTTATAAAAAAAGTACTCTAATGTTTATATATTATTTTCTTTAAAATAGTATAATTCTTCAATATACCTATACTTGACTTTATATATATTCGTTTTT
The DNA here is from genome assembly GCA_014332785.1 of Antheraea mylitta. Classification (NCBI taxonomy): domain Eukaryota; kingdom Metazoa; phylum Arthropoda; class Insecta; order Lepidoptera; family Saturniidae; genus Antheraea; species Antheraea mylitta. The sequence goes on along the minus strand of JACEII010000162.1, from coordinate 125,064 downwards.
ACATTGGATATATGCCTTGTGATTGCCATAAAACGTCCAATGTCTTTCTTTTTCTAATTGCTTTATTTGTATTAACACATTTAGTGACTACTTGAGGTCCTAATAAATAAAACTAGTAATGAAAAATGCTCTAAATGACTACGTCGTTATTATAACAGAGTTATAGATATATTATTGTGTATAAAGTTATCAAATCTCACCTTATAAATTCATCTAAGTGGTGTGGTCCCAATATCGACCAATCCCTAGTCAAGTAATCAAAATTATCCATAATAACAGCTACAAACAAATTTATAATCTGTAACAATAGAAACACTTAATTGATGAATATAAGTATAGAATGACATGTGAATTACATTGAAAATTATAAAATTAAAACTTATGTACACGGATTATCATATTAACGTTGGTGGTAGATTCACGCTGAAGCTATTACTGGTTTCGGCATGAATGGGTCGGCTCGTCCAGAGTAGTACCACCCTCTCATAGAAAACCGACGTGAAGTAACAGTGCTTGCATTGTTGCGTTTCGTTCAGTCAATGAGAGTGCCGGAGATCCACCTTTCCCCACCTCCTCTTCCCTTCTCCTCCCTCCCCAACACAGGCTGGCAACGCACCTGCGACTCCCCTGGTGTTGCAAGTGTCTATGAACGGTGGTGATCACTTAACATCAGGTGACCCACCTGATCGTTTGCCTCCTATGATATAAGCTAATAATTATTGAAAATAAATTGAACATCAAGAGGCTTATGTTGAAATTGATTTTAAATGGTTAAGATATGAACAGAGTATAATACTAAAAACTGACAGAATATTAATATTTATGAATGTTATCATATATGTTTGAAACCAATTCTATTCATTAATATGGGTGTCTTCAAAAAGGGTTAGAAACACACTCTTCTAGGCCGGCAACGCAACAGCGATACCCCTGATATAGCAGGCGTCCATAGGCGACGGTAACCATCAGATGGGCCGTCTACCTGTTTGCTGCCCTTTGGCATAAACATATCGAATGGATAAAAAGTTGTTTAATTATACGGACTACTCATTAACTGTAAAAGGTTTGCTAAACAACCCTTAATAAAATATATTATCTTACCAAAAAGGAACATAACACATAGAATGATATAAAATATGGGAATGCAAGAACACTGCCGCAGGTGCCTCCGCTATCCTCTCCTTCCTCATCGTAATTCTTGTCACATTTCACTTCAGGCTCCGGGGACACAGCCATCATGATATCTTGCCACGCTTCACCTGAAAATTTTATTATTGAGTGCTCATCCAGTGATAGAAGACTATAGCAAAAAAATACAATTTTTCGTTCCATAGGACTAAAGAGTAGCTACAAGATAAAAATAGAGTGAGAAACAAAGAAGGGAGATGTTATGATTAGTTGTTACCCGTTTCCATGGCTGCCTATTTATATATCAATGATATTTTAGTTGCAATATTATTTATGTATTTAGATTAACTTGTGCAATCAGATTGTATTGCAAATATAGTTGAGTGTATCGCCCTCCTTGTTGGCAGGAACTTTTAGAAATACAGGCAGTCCTCGACTTATGTTCGATTTACGTCGTTTTAAGTTACGTTGAACACTGTTTTGAGTTTTTGGCGGGATCTCAGTCTGTCATGTAGTGGATTTTATATTTTATTCATAATCTTGTGTTATTAGACTTTATATTTTGTAAATTTGGTGGTGTTTTGCGTAATATAGTTAGTTTATTAAGTGAAGTGAATGGAAAATAATACCACGGAGCATGAAATTCTGAGATGCCATAAAAACTCCCTGGAAGGTTCTAACAAGGGATCCACCATCTTGTTAGAATATTGACTGACACGACGCTTATTATTGAAGTGATTGCACGATGCTTGTAATATTATTGACTACGTGACAATGGCAGTAATAATCTGAATGATTGTTGCCAAAAATAAAGTTAAAAAAAAAACACTGTTTTGTTTTTGACACTATTCCTCAAGCATACGTCAATTGTTTGTTCAGTTGGTTCATAGACAACGGACAGTCAACACGTAATATATTCGATTTTTTTACATCTTTGACAGTTTTTGTTTTTACATATATATTTAAGTGAATTTTAATCTAATTATGCCAGCTAAACAAGACAGTAAAGTGAAGAAGAAAGTATATAGACTAAGAATAAGAGAGTGGATCCTAACCCTTGAATTTTACATGTAAACATATTAAAAAATATGTATTGACTTGCGTCGCGTATTTCGAGAACCTAACATGCCGTAAGTGCGAGGACTGCCTGTAGTTAATAGCTTGTAATCGTCTTTTGAGATCGAACTAAGATAGAATTTTAATTTTGCAAATATGTATTGTTGTTTTTAAATTTTAATTTTAAACATATCTAATGTAACTACAATCCCATAGCTGATGTACAGACACATACATATAACTATTCAAAACGCAAATACAAGTTAATCATGTTCTGTAAGACAAATCCTAGGCAAAGATCGAAACCCCTGGCCTTCGACTTATTAGTATTATGATACAAATAAAACAGATTAAAAAAAATTAAAACTGGCCAAAATTAAGTGTTTTTTATTTCTATTTTAAATCACATAATTTGTTATTATTCAAGTTTTTCAAATTATTACATTCTTTTAAAACGTATGTTGCAATCTGTTGGCTAGTGCATCATAACGTCTACATACGTTTGATTGGAGCTTAACTTTTATGATTTTGGACAGTACTATTTATGTAGTACTGTAGGCCGGTGAAGCTGTAAAGGCCTTGCAAGGCTAATAGCATAGTCAGTCGAAAAAAAAGTACCTACTGGACAAACGGAAAATAAAATAAGACAACGGTGATTTTTAACTCGAGCATTTTAAACAAGTTCAACAGCTCCACTGATCTCTAAATCAACTTGTTTTGAAATGTAAGTACATTGGAGTGATTAGTTTAAGCAAATTGCTAGGTGATATATAGCATTTTATACTGACCAGTAGCTGAACGGAATAGCACGAGGATGGCTTGTGGAAACGTTTGAAAGTGATTATTTCTAGTGATGGGTGTGGTGTCATCTATTGCAATTTTTCCAAAGACCTGCAAAGTAGTAAAAAGTTACTTTTAGTTTTGCTTAAGTAATTTGGGGATCTAATTTAAATACAGCGCCTCACAAAGTGCATGTTTTTTTTATCATACCTTATCCTTATCATATTCACAAAATTGTCAGAGAACTAATATGTCTTCAATATGTGGAGGATGGTGAAGTCTACAAATAGATCTTTATTATTGGCAATCAATCTTTCTGATTATTACTGCCATTGTCGCGTAGTCAATAATATTACAAGCGTCGTACAATCACTTCAATATAGCCGCGTGTGAGTCAATATTCTAACAAAATGGTGGATCCCTTGTTAAACTCTTCCAGGGAGTTTTTGTGGCATCTCAGAATTTCATGCTCCGTGGTATTATTTTCCATTCACTTCACTTATGCACAATAAACTAACTATATTACGTAAAACACCACCAAATTTACAAAATATAGAGTCAAATAACTCAAGATTATGAATAAAATATAAAATCCACTACATGACAGACTAAAATCCCGCCAAAAACTCCCAAATAGATCCTATATGATACCTCTCTCTGTGCATTCACTAATAACGACTGTAACTGTGTTCTTAAAATAATGTACTATGAAGATAAACCAGATCGAGTTTGTTGTCGGTTCTTTTCGATGAGTGGCTTGTTTGTCTAATCCCGTAATAATATTAACGTTCATAAGTGCCGTCTTAGGACTTAAATTGCATAAAGTATTTTTGATTGAGAATTGTGATGGTTAAGTGATTTGGTCGGTGAATATAAATTCGATGTCCACAGGTGCGAACCCCGGCATGTACCAACGAATTTTTCGGAATTTGCGTACATTTACTAATTTAAATTGGTAACAATGTCGGCTCACGATGAAGGAAAACTTCGTGTGAAAACCTGAACCTGAGAAATGTTCTTGTCGTATCACCGTATGTGCTAGAACATAACTGTGGATTCCTATGCTCATACCTTGCTTCGAGAAGAGGCTTATGACGCTGCAGTGGGTCTCTTACAAATTGATTGTGATTTTTACATTTAATAGAAAACCTTAACTTGTATATTTACAGGTGTGGCCAAGACTTCATGAAAGATACATTGATCCATTAAATTAAGCATCAATTGATTTATAAAGTTTTTTATTGAGCATTTCTCCGGCCATATTCTGGGGATTTAGTTGTATTTTTCTTTTATAATTTAATAAATAATTAATCTTGGGGTGTAATAATAATGAATTCTTCTCACCTGCATCCCAACAACTGCGTAGATGAAAAACAGCATCAAAATTAGTAGTGCGACATACGGCAAAGCTTGAAAGGACTTGATGAATGTCCATAGTAGAGTTCTTATTCCTTCTCCTCGTGATAGAAGTTTCACAAGCCTCATCACTCGGAACAGACGGAAAAAATTAATCGACGGTATGGAACTCTCCTGTGGATAATCGGAACATAACGTTATTTTGTTGGATAATTTGCGAATTTCTGTAATGTCCTATCTTACCTATAAAAATAAATATATAAGAGATTGCGACTTCGGCGTCAGATTAGACTAGAAGACTATCTGAATTTTTTTCTGTTTGGCTACAATATCATCTGGTTTTAAATGACAATATGATTTAAGACTAGAGGAAATGGGCTCCTGAAGGCTAGTTGCTTGAATACAGCGATAGGTGATATGTGACAGATTTTTAATTTGCTGAAGCTCGCTAGTCAGACGAAAACTAAAAAATGTATTTCGTGACAATGGTTTCCTTCACCGAGGGATTATGCTCACTGTGTATTCAAATTCATCTTGATCGATGCCATGGCCGAATACGTAAGTCCCATCACCGCTTTACCAGATTCTAAAGATATTAAGAAAGATAATGATTGTAATACGCAACGCCACAAAGATTAGAGGTAATCAAGTATAAGCTTTAAACCAAAAGCATTTGCGATTTCTTTAATTTTAGACATTATATTACCGCGAATATTAATAATATAAAATACACAAGAACAAGTAGAGTTGTTACAATCTAATTAATAAGTTCTAAGGATTATCTCCTAAAATACAATTAATATATGAAATATAAAATTATGAGACACCCCATATGAATTATCCTGAATTTTCGAAGTCGATTATTTTCAATACATAACATCCTTTTATGATGAAATCTCGAAATTTAGTAAACCGTCTTAATAGCTATGCTGGCCATATCCAAGAATCAGGGGTGAATGTTCTAATAAGACTACTCTTAGTTGCAGTTGATATTTGGAAAATAACTTATTAAATAAAGATATATATATGGAGATTGGAAACATTATTGGTAAATAAGTTTATACAACATATGGGAGCGTCACCACATTTGACGGTTGTTATCCAAAACAGGTACTTAAGCAGCGTAAGGATAGATCTATAGATCTTCTAATTGTATTGACAATGTCATTGCCTTTGACTTTGGCGTAGTCCGATGAAGTTGTAAGGACCTTGCTAGGTCAATAGCGTAGTCAGTTCGAAACAAAAACCTATGGCTTTTGCATATTATTAAGTTTTAAGTTTAATAATAAAAGTATAATATATTCAGATATGCAGTAGGATGTTTGTGCGTATTTTTACACCTAAAGTGCTGATGATGTGTATTTACATCTATTGTTGTATTCTTATGTCACAGTGTTACTGTCCCATTTTGGTTTACATCTAAAGCTCGAGTTTCTAGAACAATCTCATATGCTTCATCTCATACAACATCTAAAGCTGGTAATATGCTTGGCTGTAGCGTTTTAAGGTTAGGTGTGTTTCCTTTTCTACTGTGAGCATGTTTTCAATTAACAGTCTATCAGATAAATGTGAGGTATAATAGTCATTTTAATTTATAAATTCTTCGTTATACAAATTTATGTATTAAAATATGCTATGAGCAACATTTTTTTTCTAAGTCCAGTAAATGGTAAATGATTTTTTAACCTCTATAAAGTTATTTTGTATTTTATAGCGTAGTATAAACAAATTACTCATATCGTGGAAAGTTTGAGCCAAAGATTGTTATGCGTATCAATTTCATACTGGAAATATACAGCAATATCCTCATTACTCAACCAGTGTCCCTTACTTATAATATATTTGATTGTTGTAGTATCGAAGACAAGTAAAAAATTATCGGTTTCAATCATATCTTTTACATCTTTTAAACGATATGTCTATGTTTATATTGCGCATCATTGCCTTGTCTTAGTCAATAAATCATTTCTTGTTTTATGTTTTTTAACCTAGATCAATTACTACTATTTACTCCTAGTATGAAACTGCTTACGCTAGACAATTACTTAAATTATTATTATTATATAATTATTTAAATTATTATATATATATATACTTGTATAAAACCTCTAATTAAAACGGACCCGAGAGCTGAAAATGAAGCTCATAAGTGATCAGCGTGAAAGCGGAACACTTACCTTAACAACATGGGCTCTTGGAATTCCACTTCCCTGAAACGAATATAATTGCATAAAATTCCACTACATTCATTTATAATAGTATGTGAATAGCATTAGCTTTTGTTGTTATTACAACATCGAGTGTCCATGCTCCGGGGGACAGTAACTACGTCGTCAAGATTATGAAATTGTAATTATTTATACGTTACATAAATCCTTGTTATTCCTCGAGTTAGAATCAACAGAAGAATGGGTTCTAGGAGTCCAGTTACAACTTATATAGTAGATTTAAGAAACCTTATTAGTTTTTTTTAATACTTCCTAACTAAATCCAAACTTATATATAATATATTGTAAGTGAATGCCAGTAGAATGTTGTGGTATGTTCTATTTCACAGATCAAACGCCAAGCCTACGAATAAATGTATGTCTCCTTAATTGCAGCTATTGTTTCATAACACATCGTTGGCTACTTGGATAGAGATTTCCAACATGAGCACTGAAAATTTAATCCATACTAATATTATAAAGCTGAAGAGTTTGTTTGTTTGTTTGTTTGGTTGAACGCGATAATCTCAAGAACTACCGGTCCGATTTGAAAGTTTCTTTTAGTGTTAGATAGCTCATTTATCGAGGATGGCTATAGGCTACATATCATCACGTTAAAACCAACAGGAGTTGAGCACTAATGAAGAATGTCAAAAAAACGGGCTATTTTTTTAACTTCCGCTACGTGTTAATGTCAGAATTATATGCGTTGCCATGGTAACGCGATAACATTCTATCGGAAATATTTTCATGGTTTATTTTGTGTTCCTACTTAAAAAGTTTGTTCTACGTTAGTTTTGTTTTCAATTTTTAATTATACGTGGTACGTTTATATCACAAGCATTCCCGAAAAGTTTATTTTGTGTTGTTATTCAGATAGTTTAGTAGTAATACTATTCGTCCAATAAGACTGGCGAAGGAATTGATCCATACTGCCAATTTTGAAGTTGTCAATTTAGGTAATTGTTACGTATTCTTTAGCCAGTTTTCTTTTATGTCTAAGTTAATGAAAAGGTATAAGCGCTAAATCCTCTATATAATATTTCGTAAATTTTTATCTTCTTAATTTTCAAAACCAATTCATTTCACTTACGCACAATAAACAAACATTAAATTACATAAAACGCTGCCAATTTAACATAATATAGAATCAAGTAACACAAAATTATGAATAAAATGTAAAATCCACTGCATGACAGAATGAAATTCCGCCAAAAACTCCTCAAAAAGTTTATTGTACGTTAGTTTTGTTTCCAATTTTTGATTTGTGATATATTACGTATTATAAAAATAAAGTGTGTGTGTATGTAATATTAAAATAAATACTTTTTGGTGAATACATATATCTGTGGTGCTAAAAATATCAACATTTTTTTTTATTGTGTCGATATGTCTGTTTGTTTATTTGTTCCGAGTAATCTCCAAAACAGCTGGACCTATTTGAACGTTTTTTTTTTCTTAGAAATGATTACGCTATTGATCTAGTAAGGTCTTAACAGCTTCACCGGACTACAAGTAATATTTGAACGGGAATTTTACGGGCAAATAAGTAACTAATAGAAGCGTTTTACCTTACAATAAAACGCATATTAATTTACTTACCTTATTCGAAGCTTACTTATGAGATAGGCACTTCCGTTTCCCGCCAGCATGCCCACTTTTGACAGTAAATATCACTAACTTCCGGTCAAATACCTTACACGTGTCTCGCCCCACCATGGCAGAGAGGTGTATTTAGAGCGACGCCGTCTTTCAACTTCATTGAGTCGAATAATAATACCAGGCAGAATTTAAAATATTAAGCTTCGAATAAGGTAAGTAAATTAATATGCGTTTTATTGTAAGGTAAAACGCTTCTATTAATTTGACTTGACCTTATTCGAAGCTTACTTATGAGACTTGTTTGTTATCGCCTGGTGGTGGTAGAGACACCGACGCCAATGTGATCTAGATAAGCCAAGATTCATAAGGGAATCTTGATCACACAAGCATTAAAGTTAGCACGTTAGTCCAAGATGATTTAGTTACAGAGGTACTATCAATTCTGAATAAGGCCTATATAGTCAAGAAGGCAATTCCCTCTGAAAGATGCCTGTGAACTAGAACGTTTACCACATTTCAGTATATAATCATACCAAAACAAAAAATGTATAACTATGCCATAAGAAACTATGGTATGGTTTCTTAATTGCCTTTAGTCTTAGTTACGTAAGGATTCGGTATTCACCGCGGTAGAATTTAAAATACGATACGAGAAACGATTTGGTTCACTATCACTATTATAAAGAATTTTACCTAAAATTACACCAGTTACGTGCGTATAAACATATCTGATAGAGATTTGCATCACCACTGAATCGGTATACCAAGATATTTAAAATAAGTTTTACACATTCCTATTTGAAAAAGTTTTACAGCTTAAGAGCTGTCAATGATCTCTAATGCTAACTAGTAGTACGAAACTAAAACATTAACCGTCTAAAAACACCCTAAGTGATATCAAAGACAACTGCTGTATGTAAAAATCACTGGGTTTGGTTAAAATAACCAAAGATTTATACTAGCATCAAAAAATATATTACATATTTATGGCTTGGAAGAATTTTGGCAAAGTAAGCGCAAAAAACTAGTTTTCAACCAAAATTTCCAGTAGCCTTTATTTTGAGCAAATATTGTTGACAAAGCCCTCTTCTAGAAGCACTCTCTTGGTCTAAAAGTTTTGATAGCGAACTTAAATTACGACTCAAAGACAAACTACTCATCATATAACCAATTCGAAATGATTCTCACAAAAAGCGTGTGCGACACCATACAGTAATATAGAAATTTCTGTTCCTGCCGTTATGTTCAAAGCCGAACGAAATGGTTTTACTAAAGAGGTACCTTATTTATGTGGCGAGCGATGTGATTGTTGGCCTAGAGGCTAGAAAGCGCTTGCAGCGTCACCTCGCGGACTGCAAGGCGTTTGCGACTCTGCGCCTCGGCCCCCGTCGCCCTCAACCCACTACAGGTAACAGACGCATCGCTCTCATGCTACCTCATCGAACTAGTTAAGCAAACTTACGTAAGAGACAACCTTGACTGCTTAGCGGCACTGTTACTTTGGGTTATTCGGTAAAACATTTAATCGACCATTTCCACATGTTGGCTCAAAATTTTTCGCTGCAATCAATTCATTAGAGGCATGACCTTACTATGTTAGTCAGTGACCCTACGAGGGCGTTACATAGAACCTATAAGATTCTTTGAAGCTATGCAAACTCTTGAGACTTTACTAGAACACTGAGTAATAGTCTTTATTAGTACCACAGTAGCCAAAATACTTTGTAAATGTGAACAGTTAAACCTTCGAAATGTGAACAGTTAGACCTTCGGAGCTATTCGAGACTGCTTAAAATACAGAGTATTAAACCTTCGATTTAATATACTTCGATTAGTAGATGCTTCTGCTTAACACCCAATGCTGGTTACTTCCAACTACTCATGCTTTTACCGGGAGTCTTCACATACTTGCTGCAAGATTGAAGCCACTTTTGAAGTTACAAATGTTATAACAAGTTTGTGTTAATGGTCAATAATCATACAAATAATAGTATTGACGCAGCCTATTTAAGCAGAATATGCGCCCTTGATGCGACTAGAAGTTACAGAGTAGCGATGCCTATAAGCATTAGGCCACTTCCTATACCACATGAGAAAACTTCCGACAACCACAAAAACAAGAAAACCTTGCTGCACCCTGTGAGATCGACCGTCCAGAAGCAATGTATGATCACACACGAGGTTACACCGATTAAACAGCCATACAGTTATCGGAACGATTTGCGTTCCTGCAAAAATTCCTATCATCCTATCTACTCCTAACCGTTATCGGTTATAACAAAACTGCTAAAAGACAACAGTCCATTTTTCCGAAATCCATTCCTCCACATTTCACGTCCACGTAAATTTACTGACATATACTAACTTGGCGATAGACGTACGTTCACACTGGGGACAGGTCACATCATTACTATATTATTGTATAGCTTTAGGTGGTCTGGCTTCCTAGTATGAACTACTCCTGCGCACTGTTATCTACTATCCTTTATGATATGTGCAATCCCGCGAGGAGGTTTCAAATAACCCTTCGAAGGTTCATTATATAATTTGTGTGTCCTACGAAGAACCACAGACTAACGTTACGAGGGTTGCTTCCGTAATTCACGTACACCGAATAATCCAACGAAATTTGATTCAAAAATACGCGTGTTCCTGTGAGGAGACACTGAACAAACTGCGTATCGTTAAACGATTTGCGTGCTTCTGCACTGCACAGAGGCACTAAATAGGCATGGAATAGCTCTGCGCGGGCTAGTTACTTGATCCGCGTGCTCCTGTGTGAAGACACCGAATAGCTCTGCAAGGGAATACATTATTTGCGTGCTCCTGCGTGAAGGCACAGAATAGCTCTGCGAGGGATTGATACATGATTCGCGTGCTCCTGCGTGAAGGCACCGAATAGCTCTGCGAGGCGAGGGATAGACACATGATTCGCGTGCCCCTGCATGGAGGCACCGAATAGCCCTGCGTGGGCTAAGTGCTAGTTACTGCTAGTCATCAGTCATCATCCGTGTGCTCCTGCGTGGAGGCACCGAGGAGCCACCGAACAGCCCTGCGAGGACTAGTTATATGCTTCGGTGTTCCTGTGCAGAGGCACTGAAAGCCCTGCGAGGGCTAGTTATATGCTTCGCGTGATCCTGTGCAGAGGCACTGAATAGCCCTGCGCGGGCTAATTACGTGATTAGTGTGCTCTTGCGCAGAGGCACTGAATAGCCCTGTGCGGACTAGTTACGTGATTAGTGTGCTCTTGCGCAGGCACTGAATAGCCCTGCGCGGGTTAGTTATGTGATTAGCGTGCTCTTGCGCAGAGGCACTGAATA
>JACEII010000162.1:94426-113605 GCA_014332785.1 Antheraea mylitta | reverse complement strand
CGGGTTAGTTATGTGATTAGCGTGCTCTTGCGCAGAGGCACTGAATATCCCTGTGCGGGCTAGTTACGTGATTAGCGTGCTCTTGCGGAGAGGCACCGTATAGTCCTGCGTGGGCTAGTTATGTGATGCGCGTACTCCTGAGCAGACGCACTTGAGCAAGACGGCAAGACGCACTGACTGAAAGCCCTGCGCGGGCTTATTATGTGATTAACGTGTTCCTACGCGGAGACACTGACGAGCCCTCAGCGGGATCGTTACATAATTAGAGTTAAATAGCAGTGATCCAGCACCAATACCCGTCGAAATAACCCTACGCAGGTTATTTATATAATCGACGTGATCTTGCACCGATACTCGTAATAACCCTACGCGGGTTTATATATTAGCCATGATCCAGCACCAATAACCGTCGGAATAACCCTACGCAGGTTATTTACATAATCTCCGTGATCTTGCACAGATACTCGTAATAACCCTACGCGGGTTTAGCCGTGATCTGGCACCAATAACCATCGGAATAACCCTACGCAGGTTATTTATATAATCGCCGTGATCCTGTACTGATGTTCTCCTGTGCAAAGAAACTGAATAAGCCTGCCAACTCACTTTGATGTTCTTGCATGGAGACACTACGTGCTCGCTCGAGGAGAAACTTTTATCCGCGAGCCCGAGGGGTCACGCTCTGAAGACAGGCCAGAGGTATTGAGATTCCACTAGCGTGCATAGTGCTCACGAGCTTCTTCGTCTGATGATAGTTGGTAGAATTTTGCATACTTGATCATTACTATTGCTTTTCTCAATCCGACAACAATCAAAATCCATTATCAGCGACTACGAGCTAGTATCACCACAAGTAGAAGAAGAAGAAGTGCTAAAATAAGCGTATATTAATTGATTTTTAAAATAAACTGTCGTGGGTCTTACAGCTAATAAAAATTCATTAAAAACATTTAAGAGTAAAACAAGATAATATAATGCAGCATGGCTTCGCCGCAGGTATACCAAGATCTGAATATTCAGTGAACATGGTTTCGAAATAATAATGCTTACCACTGCTGCTTGCCATTTGTAGAGGGTTGTACTTCGATATATCATATATTGGATATTTATATAACGATATATACTGCGGCGTACACATTTACCCCCCCCCCCCCTTTATTTAGGGGAAAGGTGGATTTTCAGTACCACTCGAGGTAACTACATAACATTAACTACAGTTAATGAAATTTTCACTAACACCACTTATTTCCACATTCGAAAAAATATATAATGTGAGATGTATGCATACACACAATATATGTATATAAACAACCGGTATATTAGACAATAATAAACGATGATATTTTATAAAAGAGCAGCACTTCATAAAATGACCGGAAATTAAAAATAAATTCGAACGGGGTAACCCGTTCGCATAAAAACTGTTATTAACACTAAATAAAATAGTCCGTTCTTAAAACAGACTTAGCTTGTACTCACGTGATCGTTTTTCAACGAAAGGTATCGTTATATTGTTCCTCGGTAACAGCAATAGGTTAATATGTAAGTAGCTACTTACGCGGCCTTACAATACTTTTTACCAATCCTTCCAGGAACATATTAACACTCATTCATATACTTGAAAAGCAGAAATACAATATTTTCTGGAAATATTAATCAGACTATACAAATAAAAATAAAATATTTTCTGCAAATGTTTTTCACTTTGTGCAAGTATTTCACTTGCACGTTTGTTCTCGGCGGGGAACAAGACGCCAATGAAGTTGAAAGACGGCGTCGCTCTAAATACACCTCTCTGCCATGGTGGGGCGAGACACGTGTAAGGTATTTGACCGGAAGTTAGTGATATTTACTGTCAAAAGTGGGCATGCTGGCGGGAAACGGAAGTGCCTATCTCATAAGTAAGCTTCGAATAAGGTCAAGTCAAATTAATTAGCTGTTTTATTATAAGCTAGCGGGTGCAGCAGACGTTGCCTGCCCTGATAATAAGACAAACTATACCTAAACCTTGCCCAAGAATCATTTTATATATTAACGAAAACGACATAAAGATGCGTTTTGTAGTTTTTGATCTTATCGCGAACAGACATATAGACAGACGTGGAACAGGACTTTGTTTTACATAGTAGTGATGAACTGCTATCCGTTACAGTAGATGATGTGCGTGTCATACTTACAAATATGTTTGAAAGAGTATTATTGTTATTTACACATCTAATAACAATTTTTAATATTTTTTTATTAAATTCAAAAAACGCGTGCGGAGCCGCGGGTAACAGCTAGTTTAATCAATGTTCAATTTGAAGTATGGTTTCTGTGTTCCTTGTTTCTGTCTATTATACGCGTACCTTAATTTTCTCGTCTAGATTTATCTTTGTCCTGGTTATTAATATTATTCAAAAGCAAAATAGTTACAATTTCAAAATCGGACGGATCAACATTGATGTCAAATACATGAACAGTGTTTCCGTTGACTAAATCAAATAACGCTGGAGACGAGTTACCTGGTTCTTGAGTTCGTTTACTTGAGACACTACGATGTCGATGATGCTCCCTAATACAATAATGAAGTCGAAGGTGTTCCACGCATCCCCGAAGTAATTCTAGGGGAAAATGTAGCATAGTTAAATACTAATATACTATAACCACCAATAACATGAAAGGTAAATAAAACTTCGCTTGTATTGAATACTTTCAAGGTGAATTTTTCTAATGCTAAATTCAACATTATTAAAATTTTGTGCACTAAAACAGTTTTCACGGTTTAGATATACAATTTTCTTATGTTCAAAGTTTCTGTTAAATATATTTTCTTATTATATAATTATTTTTATTAAGTGGCTTAGAAAGCGTGGAACATTTTTCGGTTGACTTAATTTCTTATTACCGTAGTTACTCATTTCATTAAACAAAAAAAGAAGCCATCACCTAGTTGTGGGCATTTGACATTATTTTACGGTCGAATATATTGACTGTTGGAATGTCAATTCATTGTTCGCAGGTTCGACTCCCGGTAACTGTGTGTATACATATATGCCCCAGTGTACCAAAAAAATTGCAAATTCACGTACATTTACTAATTTAAATCGACAATATTATTGGTTGACGGTGAAGGAAAATATCGTGAAAAAACCTGAGCCTGAGATATGTTCTTGTAGTACAACACCGTATGTGGGAAAATGAGGAACTGTGGAGTTCTCGGAGTTTAAAATCGCCAACACGAAATGCTTGTAATTAATTATAAATACCTTAAATTTAAAAGCTGCCAGTTTGAATATAAACTCCAATGCAAATACAGCGGTAAAGAGCATATTCAGCATATCCAAAGCCTTGCTGTACTCTATCGGTTGGTTGTGGTATTTCATAGCAAGTGTTATTGTGTTAATCATGATCAGTACGAAGATTGCGTATTCGAAGGGTTGAGAGGTAACAAACCACCATACTTTGTACTGAATCCGATGTTTTGGTATATACCTAAAATAAAGCATAGATAATTCAGTGGTTAGTGTATACGGGATTCGTGCTGATCAACGTAGTTTCAAATCCTTATAAATGAGGTGAAACTTTTGGTAAAAGAAAATATAGTAATTTTATTTATATTTATTTTTTTATTTTTACAAAAAAGGTACAATTACAAATGACAGATTGAGATTATTTGCTTAACAAAACTATTATAACATAATAAATCTGAAATCCAATTACAAATTGTATACAATATTATCAATTTTAACAATAACCACAGTTAGCCTAGTGTGATGACAAAATTAATATTAGGGATGCATAACTATCATGCTAGACGTCTATGTATGTAATGGAACCATACTCTTGGTGGTAGGGCTTTTCTAAATTTCCTAAGTTATAAAGCGCCTATAGATGTGTTCCAGCAACTATCCTTAAATCGAAGATCATGTAAGATTGTAGTGTAACATTAAAATCAGTAATAATGATAAAAAAAATTAAAATAATTGAATAACAGGTGTTTATATTTTAAATAAAGGGGAAAATCAGTAAAAAAATGGCATTGTGTAAGCAGCGATATCTGCTGCAAAGCACCAGAACTCGTACTGCTGTATCTCGGTCTGGTGGGTGTAGTTGGCAATTATTGCTCAAGAATAATATAAATTTCTGTTATGAAATAGCAAATAGGCATGCATTCCACTAGAAATTAGAGTAATTTACAATTTAAAACTTCGTGAACCACCGCAGGCCAAGTTATAGAAATTAAATATCCTAGCCCTGCCCTCTTAACGCATCATTAAGAATTTAATGTATGCTCGCAAAAAGCATATAATCTGAATTTTGTAAAAGACTTAATACCAAAAATAAACAAACACTAAGTAAATCAATGAAAAATAAAAAAAAAAGAAGAAAAGGCTTATTTGACTAATAGTATATATAAAAGAAACCCTGAAATGCTTTAAAGTCTTACCTTCTAATTGGTTTAGCTTTCAATGCGAACTCAATGCAATTTCTTTGATTTTTATCTAATTCACAATTTTTATATTCTTGTTCCCCTTCATTCTGGAATGTCACTATGACGAAACCGACGAATATGTTTACCTAAAAACATCCAATCACATCATAATTATTACTGGCACATAATTAACAGCATGATATTTAGCGGTAAGTCGTATTTTCATTCCCATTTATGACATTGGAATTTACACTGGTTAGCTCATTGACGAATGGATAACATAATAGCGAAATTGGAAACACATTAAAACAGTCGTACAACGAAATAAAGAATTAAAGATAGATATATAGATGGTGTTTGAAATCGTTAGTTCATTTTTTATTAATCCATGTTAAATTAACAATGCTGTATCAGATGCGAAGCACAGTACAATCCTAAAACATCAAAATTTCTCAGTCACTGCATTCAGACTGGTCTTAAAAATATCATAGCAACAACTGCATATATATAGTCTGATCTGAAGATGTGACAAAGCAAGAGTCGCTATAACTGTTTTACTATGTGCATAATTTTATCGACTCAGTTCCGACTGGTTTTGGAACAGGATATATCCTAGCATACCATCTGACTTGACTTGGTTATAATTAGATAAGAAATTGTAAGAGTAACACACTTCATACATACAATTTTAAAATACAGTTAAATTCTATCATATCTTACCATAAAGAATGCAATAATAATGATATAAATAATGTAATACGCTGCAACTATAGGACGGAAGTTTGTTATAGGACCACGGTCTTCTGCGTTTGAGTCTATAGAAACGTACAACAATCTGAAATGTATTAAAAGTTCATTTTATTCCATTTATAAGCCTGTTATGTAGTAAAGCAGCTCTTGACAAAATTACATATAGACGAAATTGAAACTGACATTTATAATCAAGTCAAATTGAAACAAAACGATACAGTACGATACAGTAAATTACTAGAAAATCAATCAACAAACATTGAGCTTTAAGTATCTCGTAGAACAGAATGTTATAACAGAACCGTTGCATATAAAAGAAAGTCATCCAGATATACTTTACCCTGGCCACCCTTCAAACGTAGAGACAGTGAATAGAGTGAGCATTCCTTTCATAACATTGTCAAAATGGAAATCGTTTCGCTTCCACTCTCTGTCTTTCACAACATAATTTCGATTTTCAAATACTAAATACGTGCCCCTGAAATTAATTATAAAAAATATAGCAAGCTTCACGGATGTAGAGATGCATGAGCAGTGGCGGATTTGTGTTTGATGTGAAAATATGAATTAATTCTTAAGAACGCTTTTGTTATTAATTTTAATTTCTTTCAGTTGTCTGTACTCATAATGTACGTAATTAGGGTTGTTATAATAAAGCAAAAAAGGAAATTCGATTAATTGTAATACTCCATCACGAATTAAAACACTCGGTTCAGCTAATAAGCCTCATAGATATCTATTTCCTAATTTCAATTAATTAGTAATGCTAAAGTATTAATAAAAATAAGATTACTTACTGACATTCTTCCTGTGTCATCTTAGAAATATCAGTACATCTAAAAAATTTACCCTGAAACAAAATCTCCATCATTAATTGTGATATACTTGAGTACAACTCGTCTTTTGATACATTAGTTCATGCCACGACATTTACTAATACATTAGCTACTCAAAATTACCTAATATGAAAAACCAGGTAGTTATCTGAAACTCATTTCTCATGACTTATAATCAATATACATAATCAACTTGACGTAAAAGCATATTTACAAATGCTAGTAAAACATAATAAAACCGTTTTATGGAAGAAGTTATCTCATCGAAATGGGTTACCCTGGAGTATTGTTTTAAGCTAGCATAACAATTAGAACATGCAACATAAATAGCATCTATTCTATAATTCATATTATCATGCCCATTGACATTTTCTACATTTTTAACTCAAGCTGTCGTAATAGTCGGGTTAGTGGGGATGTAGTCAGCTTCTTCAAATACTTCTAAATACTGATCAATTTTTACATAAATCGTGAAATACCTGCTAGATCGGCAATTAATAAATTGTCTCGTTTAAGCATACATAACTCGTGTATTCAAAGTAAAGCTGTTCATCTGAGCTACTAGCCACTTTGGACATATTAATATAAACAAGGAGGCATACAGAATCCACTACCAATTTTATATTTCCAAAAAAGCGGTAAAGCATGACATAAATTCAAATTAGTCACTCAGTTAATTGTTAACGGAGCCTTAATCTAGACCAAAATCTCACCTTAAACAACTGTACACCGACGACAGCGAACATAAATTGTAATAAATATGTAACTAACATTATATTTCCTATGGTCTTAATTGCTACTATCACACATTTAACTACATACTACATTATTGTTTGGTAAGTGCACGTTAGTTTCCAAGGTGTATACGTTACCAAAAAGGGCAAGGACAGTTTCCACGATTTGTCCGGTAACCACGCAGCGGCGGGACATAAGGGGACAAGCAAATCAAATTTAATTAAGGGATAATTTTACAGGCGGCACTGGGTCATCGATTATTATAAAGGATATTGTCAGTACTGTTTCTATTTGATTAAACGCCAAGGTAGGGGGAATGGTAAGACTGGCTAAAATTACATAGGTTCTTATTAGTTCACTAATCATTTACGGCATCAGTACGATTCGCTACACCTTTGGGTTCGACGCTTATGATTTCATGCTAAAAACTATTTTTTACAGCATTCAAAAATTTAAATTCTATATTCAATATAATATTTTCAACTACGTATAAATACATGCCCAAATTATATGTTCTCGGTTATTTTAGACAATTATCCTGAGTTATTATTTTTTTCTATTTTAGAAGTAGGTAAGTGAAATGGTTCAATGAAGATGATTTTAAAATAAACATATAAGAAAGCAAATCACGACATATATACTTTTACAAAATAAAAATGAAACTATATAAACATAAAGCTTTCCATTGTGATAATCGATTGGAAGCTTTAGTAAAAAACAAGATTAGCACAAGAGTTAGATAAAGCAAAATTAAATACATTTGTATAAATAAAATAAGAGACTTTGTAAAATGTCACTATTAAAAACGAAATAAAAAATAATCATGAGAAATGAGTAGAATGAAAGAAAAGGAAAACATATAGATAAGTAATGAAAATAGGTGGTAATGTAAGTTACCCAAAGGTGTATAAAAGTGGACCAGTGACAAAGTGTATGAACACACAAGTATCGCTTGAATATGAAACAGGAGATCTGTATCATGGTGCTATATTTGCCATCAGTAGAAAAACGTAAGTGCCCCCTACCTTGAACATTTGGACTCCCATGACAGCAAACATGAATTGTAGCAATGAGGTTACCAACAAAATGTTGCCGATCGTTTTGATAGCAACGATCACGCACTGAACAACGTGCTATAACCATGAAAAAAATTTATCACCTAACCATACTTCCAACATAACATAAAAAGAAAACACGTTAATGTATTGTGCTTACTTAATTTTGACAAAATATCAAATTTCAATGTTATCTTTACCTCCAAAGCTACAAATGTAAATGTATCGTTTTTTCTTATTTTATTCCAAGGCTGGTAATTATGAGAATTCACTAATATAATTTGGTGATTATAACTGGTTACGATTATTATTAAAGATAGAAAAAATACTAACCTTAAGGCCTTTGGCCCTGTTGATGGCCCTAAGTGGCCTCAGTACTCTGAACACTCGCAATATTTTCACTACAGATATACTACCAGATCTGAAATATGAGGTATATTACAATTATTACATTAAATTAATTAATTTCAACTTTACTAACCCTATTTATACAATTGATTCTTTTTCAAATTACCTCTAGAACAACATCATCAGAAGCTATCCTGCTTAAGTGTATACAATTTAACATGGTTACATTATTAGAAACTGCTTCGGTAATAAGGTTATTAAAAATCAATTAGTAAAATGTCGGATAAGTAAAATTGTCCTTTTAAATGAGTTAAAATAAATTGTTTATATCAGTAAAAATACTTACTTGAAGCTCATAGAGACAAGCGAAACGCATACGACGAGCATGTCGAGTACGTTGAATGCGGAACGCAGGAAGGCACCCTGGTGTAAAATGAGGCCGTACGTCACCAGCTTCAGGAACAATTCCAACGTGAATATACCAGTGAAAAACATGTCGAATTGACCCAGTAACTATAAACACAATTCAATAAGTATCATGGATCTGAAGAAAAACATTTCATGTTTGCATTTATTCAATATACGCAATTTAACTGTGGTCAATCGCAAATACAAAGTAATCTTTATGTATTGATTAATTTGAATCAAAAATCCTTCTATAATTCTATATCTTTGAAAATTCGATATTTAAAGTATCCTATTGATAATATGATGATATAAATACGAATGCTCGAACTGCAGAGTATATTAAAACTTTCATCTAACAAATTAAACAGTAATCATTCCGACTCAGAATACAAACAATACCATTTAAATTAAATATTTACAATTAGGACTGAAAAAAAGATGATGGACTCGTATAGCAAGGAAAATGCGAGAAAAGAAAAATCGTTATTAAATTATAATTACTAACCCGATTCCTAAATTCTTTTTGAGTCGCATCGAGTGGATCCTCAGCAGCTAACATGGCCGATGAGAGCATAATGCATACAAGAATAATATTACCGAATGCAGATGAAGAAGACAATTTGTAGCAGAACACGCGAAACCTGAAAATAGTAATAACATCATGATGTAAAAGACATGATTCCATTTGATCGAAGTATTTCAAAAGTCATTTTAAAACATATTACGAGTTAAACATTTAAGTTAAGCATTTGAGTATACGTGTATAGAGGACATGCTAGGATTTCATGCTGTCATGCAATACACACTGCAATAATATACATACAATATATAATTATTTAGGCGCCTATATCAATATCAAACTACTATAATGTAATAATATTTGTAATAATAAATATCATGCGGCACGAACCTAAATCTAAACAACAATACCTAACTTCTAAATTGGGAAACACATTATTCTCAGGGTACCCAGTATGCTCATTGTTGAAGAATTTAGAACAGACCATATAGATCTTAACACACAAACAAAACGTGCAGTTTCAAACGAGAACAAATGAACTGATAGGGAAATAGTTTGGGACGATAACAGGAAGATGATGAAGCGATATTGCCAATTGATAAGGCTATTTATTTTAAACGACACAATGCCAATAGTTACAATGAGACACGGGTACCACACGGTGATTCAACCACCAAATCACCTGTTCGTTTGTGAGAATATGAAGAAACTACTAGCGTTCGGTATTGGCGGCGTTTGGTTTGGCATATTCAGTTCTGAAATCCGCCGCGGCCGTGCGGTTACCAATTTTCCCTCCTCCTCAGTTTGACCACCATCTTTGTGAGATAGAAACATGAGACGGTAGATTTTTATCTAAATTTATACGACCTATTGTCAAAGACAAATATGATTAACCATGCCGATATTATCCACGTAGTTTATCAGATCCTAAAGAGTGTCAGAATTAATTTCAAAAATGCTTCAACAGAGACAATAAAATGCAAACAAATAAAATTATATTAGCTAATAAAATTGTAAGAACAATATATATCACAAAAAATATTATTTTAGTTATTGTGAAGACAAACGATAGGCACAAAATATACATAAATTCGACTTTGATACCGTCGACGTAAATACCAAAGGCGAGTTAAAATAAATATAAGTATGTGGAAATATACTAGTGAATTAAATAAAAGCTGGTATTATACGATGTGGCACATTCCCCGACTGCCTAACCTGTTCGTTTTGGTAAATATGAAGAATGAAGTAGCGTCGGGTATAGGTTTCTTAGTGTCGTGAATATCGACTTCGGAGAGACGGCGTGGTCTGGCGGAAGACGTCGTGGGTTTGCGTTTCAGACGAGGCTCCTCCTCGAACTCTGTGTTCACTATTTTTGGTTGGTTAGCTATTATCACTAACATTACAATCGACTTTACCAGAACTTTTTATAATAATGATTTTTACAAATATCTATTGTCCTATTTTAATGTATGGCATATACTTATCAAAACTATTCTTTGCACCACCTTTCTCGTCCTTCCATTATTGTTGTACTAATAGTTTGTCTATACTTTAATTTTTATGTCACTATATATTTAGTGCGATTACTAAATATCGGATAACAATTTGCTACTATGCTAAAGAATAGAACAAAATTTGTAAACGTACTGTCATGTTTTGTAAGCAGTACGACGTCACCTTCAAAATTACCAGAATAAATAAGAAAAAAATACTATGACTGGCCAGAAATCTATACTAATAATATAATAATAATAATATAAAGAAGTAAAGTTTGTGAGTTTGTGACGTTGTAGGGGGTAATCTCAGGAACTACTGGTCCGATTTGAAAAATTCTTTCAATGTTATATAGCTCATTTAGCAAGGATGGTTATAGGCTATATATCATCACGCTGAGATCAATAGGAGCGGAGCACCAATTAAGAATATTTTAAAATCGGGGTTTTATCCTCTCGAGAGCTCCCGCTGCATGTTATCGTTAGTCCAAAGTATCTATTCCACGCGAACAAAGTCGCGGGCAGATACTAGTGTACATATATATTGTCTCTTAACTTCAATAAGTTTTTTCAAGCCAATAAACCAATTTCAAAAGGACTTATGCGATTCCTGCAAGGTAACTTTGTAAGTATGCTTTTTATATTCTTCAACAGTTTCATCTGGCGTAGAAAATAGTTGACCACATAAGTTATTCTTGATTTTTGAAAAAGGAAAGAAGTCGATGTTCCAGGTCGGTATACTTTATCCAAAAAGTATTATGAATAGGGTGGTGCTTCACCCTTGGGCAAAGACTGTTATCGTAAAAAACATGAGACCGACCCCATATGGAGTACTGTTACTATGGGCGGTAGTAACTGGATACAAACTATGATAATTTGATTCACCTTAGTGATGAGCTGTGACAATTCTTGATAATTCCACACTCACTAACGGTGTCGAATCATTATAATTAAGGAGAGACGTCACATGTTTATATGTGTTTTACCGTTTGTATAATCAGTTGTGTTACGTGCTATTGTTTCACATTATACCTTTCGCTCCCTTTCACCACCAGTCCACATGAATACAACAATTTTATACCCATCTATTTTTGTAGGATTGATTATATATGACTCATGCTTATGCTTAAAGATGTTTGAATCTCAAGGTAGGTTGTTGGTGAAGCTGTTAAGACCTTGCTAGGAAATTTGTAAATCAAGTATAAACTATCGGATTGTATGGTGCATTATTGCCAAAAGCAGTTTTAAAACGAGCGGCTACATTCTGAGTTTGAGTTCCGAGTTTGATCATATTACGAAACGTTAAATCCATTGTAACATGGTCGCATAAGATTTAAAATGACGCCGAAATGTAAAGTGTCAAATAGATGAAACATACTGCATTTTCAAGCCAAAGACTTTCATTTTTAAATGTCGTAATTAGTTTTTAAATATTCTTAATATAAGTGGTCAGTTCCAGAAATGTTTAGTACGCCCTATATATTAATATTCAGGTACTTAGTTTTAGGTGCAATAATTAAAAGCGGCTGAATTACATATGTAAATTTATTGTTTATTTGTTGTATGGTAAATGAAATTTCATATCGCAAAATTGCTTGGAAAATTTTACTCCCTATGAAATTTTTTTAAACAATCAATTTTCAAAAATCATTTCTTTATTTAAATTTATGCAAAAAATCCTCTGGAGTCAATAATTGAAGTGGATTAAATATGGATGATCTTAGACAAATTACAGAGACAACTGGTTACCTTCCGAGAGTGTAACCAGAAAAGTAATGATTTCATCCAAAACCTAACACCGGGGCCATATAGTTTTAAAACAACCATACCTATGTGATTTCTTTGATGACTTTCTATCATCTCCGTATCTTCTCCTCTCTCTTGTTCTTCGTCTATTCTTTCTACAGAATCACTTTCATCTACACCTTCTTCAATATCCCCTTCTATTTCCTCTTGTTGTTCACCTTCCGAACCAGTTTCTTCGTATTCTCTATCAGAACTGGAAATCATACAAACACGTCGTTGATTAAATGTTTAGCAATGTTTTAAATAACATTAAAATAATATTTTAATAACGTTGACTTACTTATCTGTTGTGTATGCATCATCGTCATGTATATACTCGTCATCTGTATCGCCAAGTCCTCCTTCGACTGGTACTTCTTCTTCTTTTTCTTCACCACCCTAACCAAAATTTATGATTTCTAAGTTGAAACACTAAACTACTATGACCTTAATTATATTTGACTTCGTATGGTAGAAAAACCTCATAACTAGATCACATACATTTTAAAATATAATGAGTGAAAAGAAATTAAATTCATATTTATTCGTTTTTTATCGTAATTGAAAGAAACAGGAACATAGTATTTCTGGAGTTCACATGCAGTACAAATGAAACGTTCAAAATATACTACAATATTTATATGCAAGATACACGGATAGTAGTTCGTAATACGCTAGCACACGAACAGACATACACACCTACATTGCTCAGTGCAGAACAAATATTAGCTAGTGCAATGTACAATGAGGAGACCGCGAATATATAAGAAACACTGTGTAGTCTATTTTATCTCATTTATTCGCATGTTATAGATGTATATGTTTGTCCCTCTTTAATGTCGCTTTTTCGTTTCTGATTTTCAATTCATAATGGAGCTAAAGAAAGTTTTTCACTTGGAAAAGTTTAAAGAGAAAATCAATATACTTCGTTTGAGATCGACCATAAGTAATTATTCAATCTATCCTATCCTTTGATTTAGCACATCTCGCGTATTGAGAAGATGATCGAGATTTGCCTAAGCTTGGTATAGCGTTGTCTTTGTCTATCGTACTGTTGTATGATAGAGAGAACGCTTTGCAAAATCAAAGCAAGCGGATCCTAATCGGACTTCTTACACATTACATTTTCTAAGGGTCTACAGATTACTCTATTTAAGAAATAAGTAGAATCGGTCGTGTAATTCCTTAAAAAAAAAACATATACATACAAAAGGTTTAGGGAAACGGGCAAGTTAACTTTTTAAAAGTTGGTATATTATTTACATTCAATATTCTTACCACTTCTTCTTTTTCTATATTAGTGAGTGATTCGGCATCGGCTAAATTATCTACTGCGATAGCCAAGAACACATTCAGCAGAATATCTGTATTTATTAAGTTAAGGATTTAATCAAATTGTCGATGAGTGGAAATCTTTAAATTCCAGTGTCATTTCGCTTATCTCTTAGAGAATGATATTGTAGCATTATTCTTAATTATGAAGGTAGAACCTGTACAATTTTGTAGTGATGTAATTACTTTGACATGTTAAAGTAGCAGTATTTTGTATCTAGCTTGAAGGGTTCTTAATCATCTCCGTTGTATGGAATGTTCCAAAATTGTTCCCAGAAATAGTAGCCAATTTATTTGTTCAAAAAGAACACGGCACCCTCACCCATACGACAAAAAGTAACAAAAGAGATTTTCTTAGAAAAGAAAATAATCATAGAAAATAAATAAAGAAACAGAACCTTGCCGTAACTTTCTTGGTCTTATAGTGATATTCACGAAATTATAGATTAATTTAGCTTGTTCCGATGCTGGGCGTTATGATAGTTGATTAGAAATGCCTATATTATAATTAACCTTTACTGAATCAAGGATATTAATTTGACTTGACCTTATTCGAAGCTTATTTATGAGATAGGCACTTCCGTTTCCCGCCAGCATGCCCACTTTTGACAGTAAATATCACTAACTTCCGGTCAAATATCTTACTTGTGTCTCGCCCCACCATGGCAGAGAGGTGTATTTAGAGCGACGCCGTCTTTCAACTTCATTGGCGTCTTGTTCCCCGCCGAGAACAAACGTGCAAGTGAAATACTTGCACAAAGTGAAAAACATTTGCAGAAAATATTTTATTTTTATTTGTATAGTCTGATTAATATTTCCAGAAAATATTGTATTTCTGCTTTTCAAGTATATGAATGAGTGTTAATATGTTCCTGGAAGGATTGGTAAAAAGTATTGTAAGGCCGCGTAAGTAGCTACTTACATATTAACCTATTGCTGTTACCGAGGAACAATATAACGATACCTTTCGTTGAAAAACGATCACGTGAGTACAAGCTAAGTCTGTTTTAAGAACGGACTATTTTATTTAGTGTTAATAACAGTTTTTATGCGAACGGGTTACCCCGTTCGAATTTATTTTTAATTTCCGGTCATTTTATGAAGTGCTGCTCTTTTATAAAATATCATCGTTTATTATTGTCTAATATACCGGTTGTTTATATACATATATTGTGTGTATGCATACATCTCACATTATATATTTTTTCGAATGTGGAAATAAGTGGTGTTAGTGAAAATTTCATTAACTGTAGTTAATGTTATGTAGTTACCTCGAGTGGTACTGAAAATCCACCTTTCCCCTAAATAAAGGGGGGGGGGGGGTAAATGTGTACGCCGCAGTATATATCGTTATATAAATATCCAATATATGATATATCGAAGTACAACCCTCTACAAATGGCAAGCAGCAGTGGTAAGCATTATTATTTCGAAACCATGTTCACTGAATATTCAGATCTTGGTATACCTGCGGCGAAGCCATGCTGCATTATATTATCTTGTTTTACTCTTAAATGTTTTTAATGAATTTTTATTAGCTGTAAGACCCACGACAGTTTATTTTAAAAATCAATTAATATACGCTTATTTTAGCACTTCTTCTTCTTTTACTTGTGGTGATACTAGCTCGTAGTCGCTGATAATGGTTTTTGATTGTTGTCGGATTGAGAAAAGCAATTAGTAATGACCAAGCATGCAAAATTCTACCAACTATCATCAGACGAAGAAGCTCGTGAGCACTATGCACGCTAGTGGAATCTCAATACCTCTGGCCTGTCTTCAGAGCGTGACCCCTCGAGCTCGCGGATAGAAGTTTCTCCTCGAGCGAGCACGTAGTCCGCAGGGACGTCAAAGTGAGTTGGCAGGCTTATTCAGTTTCTTTGCACAGGAGAACATCAATGCAGGATCACGGCGATTATATAAATAACCGGCGTAGGGTTATTCCGATGATTATTGGTGCCAGATCACGGCTAAACCCGCGTAGGGTTATTACGAGTATCTGTGCAAGATCACGGAGATTATGTTTAAACCTGCGTAGGGTTATTCCGACGGTTATTGGTGCTGGATCACGGCTAATATATCGCGTAGGGTTATTACGAGTGTCGGATGATTATTACGAGTATCGGTGCAAGATCACATCGATTATATAAATAACCTGCGTAGGGTTATTTCGACGGGTATTGGTGCTGGATCACTGCTATTTAACTCAAATTATGTAACGATCCCGCTGAGGGCTCGTCAGTGTCTCCGCGTAGGAATACGTTAATCACATAATAAGCCCGCGCAGGGCTTTCAGTCAGTGCGTCTTGCTCAAGTGCGTCTGCTCAGGAGTACGCGCATCACGTAACTAGCCCGCGCAGGGCTATACGGTGCCTCTGCGCAAGAGCACGCTAATCACGTAACTAGCCCGCGCAGGGCTATTCAGTGCCTCTGCGCAAGAGCACGCTAATCACATAACTAACCCGCGCAGGGCTATTCAGTGCCTCTGCGCAAGAGCACACTAATCACGTAACTAGTCCGCACAGAGCTATTCAGTACCTCTGCGCAAGAGCACACTAATCACGTAATTAGCCCGCGCAGGGCTATTCAGTGCCTCTGCACAGGATCACGCGAAGCATATAACTAGCCCTCGCAGGGTTTTCAGTGCCTCTGCACAGGAACACCGAAGCATATAACTAGCCCTCGCAGGGCTATTCGGTGCCTCCTCGGAGGGCTGTTCGGTGGCTCCTCGGTGCCTCCACGCAGGAGCACACGGATGATGACTGATGACTAGCAGTAACTAGCACTTAGCCCACGCAGGGCTATTCGATGCCTCTGCGCAGAAGCAAGCGAATCATGTAACTAGCCCACGCAGGGCTATTCGGTGCCTCCATGCAGGGGCACGCGAATCATGTATCTATCCCTCGCCTCGCAGAGCTATTCGGTGCCTTCACGCAGGAGCACGCGAATCATGTATCAATCCCTCTCAGAGCTATTCTGTGCCTTCACGCAGGAGCACGCGAATAATGTATCCCCTTGCAGAGCTATTCGGTGCCTTCACACAGGAGCACGCGGATCAAGTAACTAGCCCGCGCAGAGCTATTCCATGCCTATTTAGTGCCTCTGTGCAGTGCAGAAGCACGCAAATCGTTTAACGATACGCAGTTTGTTCAGTGTCTCCTCGCAGGAACACGCGTATTTTTGAATCAAATTTCGTTGGATTATTCGGTGCACGTGAATTACGGAAGCAACCCTCGTAGCGTTAGTCTGTGGTTCCTCGTAGGACACACAAATTATATAATGAACCTTCGAAGGGTTATTTGAAACCTCCTCGTGGGATTGCACATATCATAAAGGATAGTAGATAACAGCGCGCAGGAGTAGTTCATACTAGGAAGCCAGACCACCTAAAGCTATACAATAATATAGTAATGATGTGACCTGTCCCCAGTGTGAACGTACGTCTATCGCCAAGTTAGGATATGTCAGTAAATTTACGTGGACGTGAAATGCGGAGGAATGGATTTCGGAAAAATGGAATGTTGTCTTTTAGCAGTTTTGTTTTGTTGTAACCGATAACTGTTAGGAGTAGATAGGATGATAGGAATTTTTGCAGGAACGCAAATCGTTCACCCTCGTGTGTGATCATACATTGATTCTGGACGGTCAATCTCACAGGGTGCAGCAAGGTTTTCTTGTTTTTGTGGTTGTCGGAAGTTTTCTCATGTGGTATAGGAAGTGACTTAATGCTTATAGGCATCGCTACTCTGTAACTTCATAGTTACACAGACAAGCCATCTAGTCGCATCAAGGGCGCATATTCTGCTTAAATAGGCTGCGTCAATACTATTATTTGTATGGTTATTGACCATTAACACAAACTTGTTATAACATTTGTAACTTCAAAAGTGGCTTCAATCTTCTTGCAGCAAGTCAATCTTCTTGCAGCAAGTATGTGAAGACTCCCGGTAAAAGCACGAGTAGTTGGAAGTAACCAGCATTGGGTGTTAAGCAGAAGCATCTACTAATTGAAGTATACTAAATCGAAGGTTTAATACTCTGTATTTTAAGCAGTCTCGAATAGCTTCGGAGGTCTAACTGTTCACATTTACAAAGTATTTTGGCTACTGTGGTACTAATAAAGACTATGAAATAAAGTCTCAAGAGTTTGTATAGCTTCAAAGAATCTTATAGGTTCTCTGTAACGCCCTCGTAGGGTCACTGACTAACATAGTAAGGTCATGCCTCTAATTAATTGATTGCAGCGAAAATCTTGAGCCAACATGTGGAAATGGTCGATTAAATGTTTTACCGAATAACCCAAAGTAACAGTGCCGCTAAGCAGTCAAGGTTGTCTCTTACGAAGTTCGCTGAACTAGTTCGATGAGGCAGCATGAGAGCGATGCGTCTGTTACCTGTAGTGGTTGAGGGCGACGGGGGCCGAGGCGCAGCGTCGCAAACGCCTTGCGGTCCGCGAGGTGACGCTGCAAGCGCTTTCTAGCCTCGATACCAACAATCACATCGCTCGCCACATCAATAAGGTACCTCTTTAGTAAAACAATTTCGTTCGGCTTTTAACATAACGGCAGGAACAGTTTGTGAGAATCCTTTCGAATTGGTTATATGATGAGTAGTTTGTCTTTGAGTCGTAATTTAAGTTTGCCATCAAAACTTTTAGACCAAGAGAGTGCTTCTAGAAGGGCTTTGTCAACATTATTTGCTCAAAATAAAGGCTACTGGAAAGTTTGGTTGAAAACTGGTTTTTTTGCGCTTACTTTGCCAAAATTCTTCCAAGCCATAAATTTGTACTATTTACACATATTTTTTGATGCTAGTATAAATCTTTGGTTATTTTAACCAAACCCAGTGATTTTTACATACAGCAGTTGTCTTTGATATCACTTAGGGTGTTTTTAGACGGTTAATGTTTTAGTTTCGTACTACTAGATAGCACTAGAGATCATTGACAGCTCTTAAGCTGTAAAAATTTTATACCGATTCAGTGGTGATGCAGAGGACATTGCCATATTACTACTCTAGTAGTAGCTTTATCTCTATCAGATATGTTTATACGCACGTAACTGGTCTTATTTTAGGTAAAATTCTTTATAATAGTGATAGTGAACCAAGTCGTTTCTCGTATCTTATTTTAAAATCTACCGCGGTGAATACCGAATCCTTTCGTAACTAAGACTAAAGGCAATTAAGAAACCATACCATAGTTTCTTATGGCATAGTTATACATTTTTTTGTTTTGGTGTGATTATATACTGAAATGTGGTAAACGTTCTAGTTCACAGGCATCTTTCAGAGGGAATTGCCTTCTTGAATATATAGGCCTTATTCCGAGTTGTAAGCCTTATTCAGAATTGATAGTACCTCTTTAACTAAATCCTCTTGGACTAACGTGATAACTTTAATGCTTGTGTAATCAAGATTCCTTTATGAATCTTGGCTTATCTAGATCACATTGGCGTCGGTGTCTCTACCACCACCAGGCGATAACAAACAAGTCTCATAA
>JACEII010000162.1:44815-79426 GCA_014332785.1 Antheraea mylitta | reverse complement strand
GTTGCAAATGTTTTTGAGTACTTCGTTAATAGTGCAAAGTTCGTGTTAGTTGTAAATGTCTTTGAGTACTTCGTTAATAGTGCAAAGTTCGTGTTAGTTGCAAATGTTTTTGAGTACTTCGTTAATAGTGCAAAGTTCGTGTTATAACATGTAGCTTTGGAAATGTGACGTCACAAAATTTGGGACCCCTCTCAATCCTTTAGCGTGTGACGTAATTTATTATTGATGGTTCACATCTACTAGGCGTTCGGTGACGGCTCAATTTTTTTTGTGAACCTAGTACTTTAGCAGTGAGGCGTGTTCAAACAAAATATGTAGTGTTAATATAATGTACTATATGTTCCACTGGAACGCGCACACAAAATTCCATCAAAGTTGATCCAGCCATTTATAAGGATTCCAGTGACATACTCATGTACAGAAGAAATGTATATATATATATATATATAATATCAATCTTTATAGATTAATTGTTATTTGCGAAAAAAACATTCCCAAGGCGGTTATCCATCCAAGTACTGACCGCGCCCGATGTTGCTTAATTTCAGTGATCGTACGAGAACCGGTGGACATTGACGACAAAACATTTCCATCTACGCGTCTCTCTCGCGTATGTGTGACGTCACCGAATATTAAATAAAACCAATTTGAATCTTATTGTTATTCGCATAGGGTTGCAAATGTTTTTGAGTATTTCGTTAATAGTGCAAAGTTTGAATTTTGTGTGCCCACATATTTTGTTTAGATTGACATTTTAGAACTCGTAATATCTTTTGAATGTAATGGCCGATTTTAATAATTCAAAAAGTTATCTACAGGTTCTAAAACAGGCTTAAATAAACAATAATTATTTGGATATGGATTAATATATAGACACGAATAACATAGTATTTTGCGTAACATATGTTAAATACAACATAAAATATATTTTAAAATTAAGTAAAATACTTTCATTTTTAACCAAATAAACTTTGTAACTATCCTACCCTTGTTATATATATTCATCTTTTTTTTTCGATTTATTGAAGTTTCACTTCTATCGTGTGTGAATCGCACACACACCTTTTTTAATTACTTTTTGGTGTTTAAGTTATTAATATTTCGCTGTTTCTATTACTAGTTTAAGATTTTCAGGTACATGTCGTGCAATTAAATCAAACGTTCTTTGTTGCAGTGAGTCGTGGCGCCAATTTATTCCCGGCGGAAGTGTAAAGTAACGTCCATTATACAATAATATTTCATGATGGATTTACGCAAAGTAACGTCTTTTTCAATCCAATATCTATGGTCACATTATGTAAAACCTTTTTACACAACCTATTTATACCTTCTTCAGATTTACACTAATAATATAATTCTTCATACTTGAACACGGCGTAGTCGGGACTTCATCTCGCGCACCCACTATTGTTCGGGGCATGCGGGAAGTCAGCTTCAGGGTTGCCCCTCTGACTGAGGCTTCACTCTCCTCCCGTAGCGACGGGAGGGTCTTATGTGCGTGGGTGGGACCGTCTTTAAACGGTCTGCGCCTGTGGTTTGTCTGCCTTCTCTCTCTGGGCCCGGTCGTCGGCTGTCTCTCTCACTCTTAGGCATCTCTCTCAGGTGCGGTTGTTAGCGTCTGTCGCGCCGGGAAAGCGCTAGCATCAACCTCCGTCGTTCGTAGGCGTCTCTGGATATCCTTGCCCACTTTACGGACCTCTTGTAGTTTGGCTTCTATTTCTTCCCTATGTTTGACTTCCATCTCATGGGCTTCGCTCGGGGAGGCAGTCTTGAGTTGCTCTTCGTGGACCTCTGCTAGGGCTTTATGGCCTTCTAGTAGCGCCCCAAACCGGGCGTAATCTGACTGAGTCTGTTCTCGGGCTTCGTGAGGTTGCTCTCGCTCTTCTTCTTTGGGGGCTCTCTTCCTCCTCCTCCTGCTTCTCTTAGGGCCCCCGGTTGGAGGATCGTTGGTGGGTGCCATGAGGCTGGCCGCCGCCGTCTCCTCAACTACCCTTGGGGCCACTCTGGCTTGCGTGGGTCTCCCGGTTGTTGTCCGGGCCACGGTGCCTGCGCGGAGATTCCTGAGTTCGCGCTTGAACACGGGGTATCTCTTGTTGTTTGACGGGTGGGCGCCCCCGCAGTTGGTACAAGGCGTAGCCATCTCTACCTACCCTTATATCGGCGGGCGAGGAAGCTGTCATACTTGAAGGCTTTTGTACCGTATATATATAAACAACTACTAAAACAACTTTTGTCTGTGTTGAGGATACTTACTGATAGTGTTCGCTAGCGAGCACCACGGTGTTGAGGAAAACAAGCACTATGATGAGCCAATAGAACGTTTGCGACTTGACTGCACGACGACACGCACGCTTCATTCTACGGTTAACCTGTCAAAAACATGTACATCTCTCTTTAACTATTAAAATAAACACGTTTTTTCTCTTTCTTTGGCCGAGTAGATCTAGTAAATTTTAATAGAGTGTTAGCATTAGAACTTCAAAATTAAGAGGTTTTGAAATAACCAGAAGTTTTGGAATATTTGGCTCGATCTTGGAATGTCACGTGGTGGTTTTTATATTTGATCTTGTATCTTATTTGAGTCTATATTTTTTAATATTAGTGGTATTATGTTCGGTTATTGTGCACAAGTGAAGTGGATGGGGAAATAATACTACCAACCATGGATTCTGACTTGTCACAAAAACTCCCTGGAAAGTTCTAACAACACAACTACCATCTTGTTAGCTTATTGAAATGATTGCAAAAAGATTATATATTATTATTATTATAATTTAATGGAAGATTAGTGGCCAAATGGAATCTGTGCAGTTTTCTGTTAACAACTAATTTAATGCGCCATCTGTTCTAGGCTGATGAAACTTACAATTTATAATAATAATATTCATCATTAAATTTGTGATTTAAAGTAAAGCCATAAATCGAAATATAAATTATCGTATCTCTCATTTTGACCCAGTTATGCATACATTCCAACTTTAATGAAGATCGATTGAGTAGTTTTGGAGTGCATATTGGACGAACATAATGACACTACAATTTTACAAGATATTACTAAATTATAGCGAGTATTAGACCACGTCCCACCATGCGATATCTATTAGAAAGTACTATAGGATAATTCTAATGTGTTATAGATTCAATTATTTTATTTACCTTATCAAAATCTTTCTTCCACGCTATTCCAGTCGACTTTTTTTGCGGTTCCAGGACTTCAATACCTAAATGATCAGTGGAGTCGTGTTCGGTCTGGGTTTGTCCTGAAATATTATTATTGAAAATTAAGGTCCTTACTTACAACCATGTTATAAATATCATCAATTTAAAAATTGTAATTCTTCTTTGGTAGTGTTGACCGAGTTACATTTTAGCAAAAAGAAGTACTCTCAGTAAGCATATTCGATTCTGAAATATAAGTATATCTCTGTCACTATAGTTTGGAAACTATAACTTTTTATGTTAAAAGTCTAAACTTGTAAAATTGTTTAATTTTTGGTTTTATTGAAATTTAATTTTCTGTTGGACCAATCCGTGGTTATATATAATAAATATGACTAGATTGAAATTCACTAGATTGAAATTCATTTACAAAATTGTTCCTGGAGCGTTTGTCGGGATCTTGCTCTGTCATGTATTGGCTTTTGTATTTTGTTCATAGTCTTGTGTTATTTGATTGTATATTTTGTAATATTGCTGAATTTTATTCAATTATATTGTTCTGTTATTGTGTACAAGTGAAGTCAATAGGAAATAATACACGGAGCATGAATTTTGAGGTGATACAAAAACTTCCTGGTAAGTTCTAACAAGGGAGCCACTATCTTGTTAGAAATTATCACAAGACACTTGCAATATGATTACCTACTCGATAAGGCAGTCATAATCTAGAAGATTGGTTGCCAAAAGGTTACTATTAGTGTACAGGCAGTCCTCGTACTTACGGCATGTTAGGTTCTCGAAATACGTGATGTTGTATTCGTAAATCGTAAATCATTTTTTTTTCGAAATGACTACGCTATTGACCCAGCAAGGTCTTAACAGCTTCACCGGAGCCGTAAATCAAACTACACTGTGTGACTTCTATAATGCAACTGGTTTATTTAGAGATATCTACATACTAACTGATAATCATATACAATATGCCCCTTTTCAAATAATGAAAGCTTTATACTTTTAAACATAAAAATACTTAACTAATACTAATAAGGAATAATAACATATGATTACTAATTCTAACAAAGTTAAAACAAATTTAAAACATTTACTTTTATTCTTATTGGATATGTTTATCACAACAATGTTCTCATAATAATATATTATAGCAAACATGAAATAATAATATCTTTCATTTTCTTACTCTTTATGAAAGTATCATAGTACTATATTTATTATAATTATTGTTTTTTTTTGCTTTGTAAATCTTAAGAATTATATCGATCGGGTGGACGAACCAACCAACCTGAACGTGTTTTGTAAAATGTTTGAGTAGGTATTGGGTCAGATGCGGGCAGGAGCACTGACTGTGCGTTACCCTTACTGACTATATCAGGTGTTATATCCGGTTTATGTTTCTAGTCTTTTTCGTCGAAACTAATACGACATTCGTGGCGTTTATCAGTGGGCTTAAGGGTTAATTTCGGTTGGTTTTCACTTCTGATCTGTTGCCTCTTACGGCGATACGTTGTGCCCTCGTGTGTGCGGACCTAGTATGATCGTGGTTGTGGAGTGAAGTTCTCCACTCGCACTCGAATCCACCTCCATGTGTTTCCGGGAAACTCTCGAATTCTTATTTGTTCGTATCGTTTTAGAGGCTTTAACTTTTTCGTATGCCAATCATAATGTTGTTTCGGCTTATTTATTTTAATCTTTCTTTTATTATTTATATATCGTGTTAGGGGGTTTTTCGGTTTTAGTAATTTATTGTATACAGGTAATCGCGTATTTAGTCTTCTTCCCATTAATAACTGAGCCGGAGAATATTCTTCACCAGAAATCGGTGTGTTTCGAAAGCTTAGAAGCGCTAAATATGGGTCCGTTCTATCAATCTTAGCTTTTTCTAGTAATCTTTTGACCGTTTGAACGTTTCTTTCCGCGAGACCATTAGAACGGGCATAATATGGAGAACTCGTGGTATGTTCAAATTCCCAGTGCTTGGCAAACTGTTTGAATTCTTCTGACATGAATTGTGGGCCATTATCGGTTACTAACTTCTTAGGTATGCCATAACGTGTAAAAGTAGCTTTAAACTTATCAATCATCGTACTGCTTCTTATGTCATTCAATGTATATACCTCCACATACTTTGAATAATAATCAACCACTAGTAAGTAGTATTCCGATTTTATTTGGAATATATCTGCCGCAATGTTTTCCCACGGTCTTCCGGGAATCTCGTGTGGAATTAATGGTTCACGTGACACGTGACGGTTGGCGCTCTGAACAGGTTTCGCATGCACTTACTGCTCGTTCGATTTGCGATAACATACCTGGCCACCACATGACATCTCTTCCCCTACGTTTACACTTCTCTATCTCCAAATGACCGTCATGTATTCTATGTAACATCTATGGCCACAGATTTTTCGGTATAACAACTCGATCACCTCGGAAAATGATTCGATTTATGATGTGCAGTTCCTCTTTGACAGTCCAGAATGGCTTTGTTTCACTTTTAAGAATACTCTTTGTGTGTGGCCAGCCTTCTTGACAGTATTTTATGACTCCACTCAGTGCTTTATCTAAACCTGTTTGTTCTTTTATTAATTCTAGTTTGTCCTTTTCGAACTCAACGTTATCATATAAAACGTTCACATGAATTTCGACTTTGCTGTGTGTATCCTCACTGTAGTCTTCATTTGTTGGGGAGCGTGACAGTGTATCCGCTCTGTACATAAACCGTCCGGGAATATATTTATTATTCAAGTTATATTTCTGTAATGTCATTTACATTCATTGCAATCTATAATATATTACATATATTGATGAAATTTTATGCAGCCGAACACAATAGCTAACATTTCCTTTTCAATTTGGGCCCAGTGTATTTCTGAAGGAGTTAGTTTCCGCGCTGCAAACGCGACGGGCCGACCGCTTTGTAGCAAACAAGCCCCTAACCCATGCGAGCTAGCGTCTACTGATAAAACTACCGGTACATTAGGGTTGTAAAACCGTAACGTTAGCGCTTTCATGATACTCTCTTTCAAAGCATTACAATGTTTATTATAATCCTCATGCCATCTAAATTCGAAATTCTTTTTTAATAAGCAGCGAAATGGTTCAGTCATGTTGGCATAATTCGATATGAAACGCGATAAATAATTTGTCATCCCTAAAAACCTTTCTGATTCTTTTCTAGTACTTGGATTCGGCATGTTTTTTATTGTACTGACTCTGTCTGGATCAGGCCGCATGCCACTCTCATCGAAAATATGACCAAGGTATTTTATTTCCCTAGCTCTTATGACACATTTTTCTCTGTTAAATCGGACGCCCTTTTCAGCTGCACGTCTCAATACCGATTCAAGTCTTTGATCGTGTTCTTCTTTAGTTTTTCCATAGATCAGTAAATCGTCGATAAATTATTCTACCCCTTCCATACTAAAGGTTTTGTACATCGCATTGTGAAAAACTTCTGATGCCGAACATAACCCAAAGAGCAGCCACAAAAATCGATATCGACCAAACGGTGTCGCAAATGTTTACAATTTCGAACTCTTATCATCTAATACAACCATAAAGAAAGCTTTGCTCGCATCTAGATGAAAAAGAATTTAGCTCCTGACAAGTTCGCTGTTATTTCCTCTAGCGTCGGTAACTGAAAGTGGCTTCTTTTTATGGCTTTATTTAAATGCCGCGGATCAATGCAGAGACGTAGTTTACCATCAGGTTTTTCCACTAAAACAGTACTAGACGCGCAGTCGGTAGGTTCATCCACCTTTTTTATTATATTCATATCTTCTAAACGTTTCAATTCCTCGTGAAGTTTCGGTCTTAATTTTATTGGTATTTTCCGTGAACTACGCACGACGGGACGAATTGATTCATCAATAATTAGAGAATGCGTTCCCGGTAGCCTACCTATTCCATCAAACACACAATTATATTTTTATAACAAATCATATTGTTCTCTGTTAACTACTTCATTGATACGACTTAATAGATTAAGCACAATACATTCATCTCTTGACAATAAATTATTACAGTTCAAATCTAAAACATAAATTTTGCTTATAAATGTCTTATCTTTATGACATAATTTACCTCTAAAATGTCCTAAAACTGGCAATATATTTTTACTGACCTCGCGCAGTATACTACCCGTACGGTGCAACATGCATAAATCAAAACAGGCCTCTTGAAAACTGCTTCTAGACATAATACACGCATCGGCACCATTGTCTAGTTTAAAAGTTAGGTCTACACCATTTATTTTTATTTTTTCGAACCATCCTCTTGATACAGAATTGATCTCGATTAAGTTCACCGATTCTGCCTTCTCACTGTCTGATAAAAGTCCTACTTCAACGACATGTTTACAACACTTTGCGAATTTATCAATTCTATAACATCTATAACACTTTACGTTGTATGCCGGACACTTACTACGTTCATGAATGAAGTTACAAAATCTACACTTTCGCGAATCAACGTTATACGCACCGCGCGCTTCGTAACCTCTCGCGACGTTGCCGCTCCGTCGCCCGCGCTGCTCCCTCCGTAGCTCACCGGACGGCACCCGCCCGTTGACGCTAATGCACACCCGTTCGATCTCGCTAGGCAACAGTAAATTATTTGTACTTGTACACCTATTACTTCCTGATGCAGCCGATTGTACTGTATTTGCCTGCAGTCCAGCTAGCTCAGCTGCTCAACACCACGAAGCAGCTTCTTCCAACTTAAGATCACTTTTTCTCAGCATCCTTACACGCAGCTGTTCATCCTTGATTCCCCTGATAAGTTGTGCTAATATTAAACTCTCGCGAAACTTCTTAAACTCACATGTTTTACTTCGAATTTTCAGTAACGCTAGATACCTTTCCAAAGTTTGGTCTGTTTGTAATGTTTCAAAAAATATATGTCTCTCGAAATTGACATTATTCTGGGGATCGCATCTTTTCGAGAATATGTCACTTAAGGATGAGTAACTGATTTCTTCTCCCGTTGCTAAGTCTAATTCTTCATATATATCTCGCCCAACTTGCCCAATGACGTGCAAAAACAAAGCACACTTCTCTCGATCCGAAGTTCTTTCTCTTCCACCAGCGATAAGATACCAATCAAAGGTTTTCATCCAATGACGATAATTATCGCCGGATGTTGCAACGCCGAGTACATCATTGTTTCACTCATTATCGCACTCACATTTGATTTATTTCCACTATTCGCCATTATCGCGACATAATATCTATTATTTGATCAAAATAACTATTCATAAGTCACACCTGACACCATGTAGTATTCGTAAATCGTAAATCAACACTGTGTGACTTCTATAATGCAACTGGTTTATTTAGAGATACCTACATACTAATTGACAATCATATACAACACGCGACGTAAATCCAAACGACGTAAGTCGATACATATTTTTTCATATGATTACATGTAAAACTCGAGGGTTAGGATCCACACGGACTCAAAATTAAAGATAACCTGCATTTATAACAAAGTATATACATACTTTATTATCAAAAGTAAATTCTTAAATTAATTTATATGTACTTATGAAATTGATAGTTATTTTTGGTATTTGTACAAATTAAAGCATTCCATTTTCGTATAATAGTGCTGTTTAAAGAGACGGAAGGTAGAACTGTTAGGAGCTTTCTTTATCTTTCAATATTGTTTGTACGGTCGTGCGTGATAAATTAACTTCTCGTCCAATAGATGAAGTCGAACAACTGTGATCATTGAGTATTTAAATCTTAGATTTAACTTCCATTGAAATTGTCTTTCTTACTCTCTTCTTCACTTTACTATTACTGCCTTGTTTAAGTGTCATTGTTAGATTAAAATTCTCTTAAATATTTATGTTAAAACAAAAACTGTCAAAATTGTAAAAAAGCTAATGTATTACGTATTGATTCTCCGTTGTCTACGAACTAACTGAACACAATTAGTGGCATATGCGGGGTAATCCCCGAGACAAGTGAATTCTCGTATACCGGAAATCGAAACAATTGACGCATGCTTGAGGAATAGTGTCAAAACAATGTTCGACGTAACTTGAAACGACGTAAGTCGAGTACTACCTGTACTAACAAATATATTGTTATATTTATGACTCATGATAAATACGAGTAAATAAATAAAGAGTCACCGATACCGATCCCATAATCCCTTTTCTGGTCGACAGTGTCATGTTGATCGGCGAGCGGCTCCAGGTACTCGGCCTGCGTGATCCAGTCAAGATATCCTTTCAAATCTTCTTCTAGTTGTTGCTTCTCTCGAAGCTTCTGAAAGTCGCCTCGATTCTTCGCTTTCTCTCTTTCTTTAGAAAACTCTCTGTTATACAAAATAATGTTTACTGTTATAATTCATATCCATTAGTTACTAAAGAATGTATTTATTTCCTGTATCAATTTGAAATGTATCTATTTTGCGTTTATATATAACTAGCGGGTTCGGTGGGCATTGTCCTCATCTGATAATAAAAAAAACTTTGAAAAACTACATACCTAAACGTTCCTCGTGAATCACTTTATTTACTTGTAAAAAATTCATGAAAATCTGTTTGTTCAGTGGTTTTTGAGTTTATCACGAACAGACAAACAGACAGACGCAGCAGAGTCTGAATGTTATTGTCTTTTTGCTTAATTTATCAGCTGTTTTATTCTATTTACCTTAATCGACCGTGAATAATTCAATAACCATAACAATATACGAGAATACTGAATCAGCTACAATATAGACTTAGTTTAATTGTTAAATATTAAAAGCTGTTTATAGTTAATAACGGTTTTTTATCTAGATTTGTATTGATAGTTTAATAGTATATAAATCAAATGTCAAAACTACAACTCTTTCGGCATTTTTAATTTGTAAAGAAATTACACCTCATCGTTTACGATTCAATAGTATAATTAATAGTTATTTCGAGATAAAAGAGATATTTCTAAGAACATGTCAAAATCATAAACATTTTACATTCAAAGCTCTGAGCTAGGACTTCTTGCAGAAAAGACGAATAAATGATCAAATGTAAAATATATAAAAATTTTATATACTTAGATTTCGCATCTTCATTATTTATAGAATGAATTTATATCTCTGTCAGCTGACTCACCCGGACAACACACCGAGA
Organism: Antheraea mylitta; assembly: GCA_014332785.1. Classification (NCBI taxonomy): domain Eukaryota; kingdom Metazoa; phylum Arthropoda; class Insecta; order Lepidoptera; family Saturniidae; genus Antheraea; species Antheraea mylitta. The sequence continues at coordinate 69,123 of JACEII010000162.1, read as the reverse complement.
ATAAGGTTCATGACGAAGAATGCGCCCAAGATTACCATCGACACGAAATATATCCACTCCCAGCTGTTGCCCATCGCGTCTTGTATCTGAAAAAGGTGAATATTTCTCATCAGAGTCTTAGGTATCTATATAAAATTGAAAACACAGGGCAACAGGATTAAAAATGACAATTGCTATAAAAGAACTTAGAGAAGACATGGTGTTTCTTAGTGTTATCTTAGCGAGACATGTCACTTTTTTACTCGACGTGTTGAATCAAATACTGAGTACTGTAAATTGTGACTTGTTCTTTGGAAATAATCTAGAACAGTAGGTAGTCTATTGCAAAAAGATAAAAGTTTCAAGCGTAAAACTAATTTTTTGAGATGTCTTTCTCATTCTTGCTGATTTAAGTACTTTTGTGACCTGGTCAGAGGATTTTATAACAGTCCGTAACGAGTATTTAAAGAGCATGGTACCCAACAGTCGATCGGTAATAGCTGAATTTATTACTATGCCTGCAATTTGTTCACGTGAAAAAGGTTTCGTTGTTACATGGAAATTGTGTGTTTTATCTATATTAATACTATTTTCATTACTTCTATTTATAGTAATTTTGATATAACTACTCACTCTCTACAACACTTTCACCGATTTTAAGTTACCATTTATCACTACTTATTAGTTCTTACAGAAAAGTATAATGTATATCTTAAATACAATTAAAAAAATTTACTACCTACCACTAATAGTTTCGGGGAAAAGTCCCACTTTTTAGGAGATAAGCCTGAACAAATAATAGCCTTTCACTTTTGTTTATAAATATAGATTAGTTAATAAGCAGTATTACTAAAATAAAATGCACTGATTCAATTTGTCTAGCTATAAGAATACTTACATTATACATAACATCAGTCCAACCCTCCAACGTGATACACTGAAATACGGTGAGCATCGACAGCCCAAAGTTGTCAAAATTGGTGATGCCAAAGTTAGGGCCTATCCACCCTTCTCTACACTCCATATTTTCGCTGATGGTTGAGCAGTTGAATCCGTTGTCCACATCGCATGGATGTGGACTGTCCATTATTTCATCTATTGATAGTAAAAAAAATGTATCTATATGAATGTAATCTGGAAAGTTACTCTGGAAGTCAATTTGCTATGATTGTTTCTTTTTCTATGATTTTTATGACAATAGATGATGTATAGGTGTTAAAAGAGAAATTGCTTGTGGACATCATAACTCTACACCACCTGTTTGCAGAACAATCCAGACTTCACTCTCGTCCACATATTAAGCCACTCTATATAGTATAGCCTGTTTGACATCAACATTTGTTTGACATAGTGCTTGAACCTTCTATCTGGCAAATTGAGAATCAGCCTTGATATTTTATGTAGACCCTAACACCATTACCCATAATACTATTACTGGTTTTACTAACTCTGAAACTGGTGTTGTCAATTTGTGATTATTGCTACTATTAACATCAATTCAGTCTTTTTCTAAACCAAGGTCATCTAAATTTTTGTGTGCTTACATAGAATTATCTAAAATGTATTGGGTGGTTAGAGTCAGAATACTAAATTCATGAAATTTTGACTTTAGTGATCCGCGAGTTCTCATATTGTTAATTGGTCGAACTCTCCCTTTTTGAAATAAAAATATGGCATCTACCTCAACTATGTCCCAACAGTAAAATATCGTAAGATCTACCTACAATGAAGTGTTATTTTCATCATTCGTAACCCAGTCAAATACAAATGTTTTACTTAGTTACTTCTTTAATGTTTAACGAAGTAGCATAAAAATGACAACGCGTCCAGCCAGCCCAACAATTACACACAAAGTGTTAACTCATCTAGGTTTAACTGGTATATGCCTAGTAATCAAGCAGCGATGGTAGGGTATCCTTAATACTTCATTCTGCTACCACCATGGTACGTGTTGATAAATTTGGTATAGTGATTTTCTTCTGGTTTGTCGCATTTTGATATCAGTATATATCTAGCTGCTGATAAGTTTGCGCCTTAACAGCGCTGACTGGGATGGATGAATGGATTGTAAATCAGGCATCCTACTGAGTTTAGAAAAGGTGATTGGGATGTTTTAAATGTAATGGGATATTTATTATATTCAATATAATATGGTGCGAATGCGGACAAATAAATTTCTAGAAGTAAACTTTCTTTATATACAATAATTTTAGCTCCAGGATCTTGTACGCGGAAGGCGTGGGCGCCGCCGCCGACTCTAACGATCCGATCCACAATTGTTTATATATTTTTGTAACCGTTTTAAACATTAAGTAAATTGAATGCTGTTGAAGTTTTTTCCAAGCGTTTTATAGCTCAGGCGATTTATGTCCCATTCATAAATTTGCATTATTTTACTCCGAACTCTATAATTTTGTTGGTCTTTTATAAGATATATTTTGGCTATCGTACATGAGCGAAGTTAATTGTAATGAGGATCATAAATTTCACCTTGTCTCAAATTTTTTCTTTATAAAATAGACGTGCATTTAGTAAATGAGATTGATAAATTAAAGTTTCATTGATTTTCAGTAATTTTATGCTACCCTTTTATTACATCTCTCTATAAGATGGCGTTACGTTTTTCGTATACGTAGGACATTTATTCTATAGCTTGAACCGTTGGGCATTTCTTTTTCATTTTTCACGTGTGTTTAATTTTTTTTTGTATAGTTTGTTAAACAATTTATTAAAATTAATTGTATGGTTGTTCTAACAATAAACTTTTTTTTTCTTATTTGCATAATTGCTTTGACAGCGAAGAAGTTAAGAAATGGATTTAATTGTGCTTTAATGCTTATAGAAATGATTGTAGAAGGAGCTGTGAAAATAAATAAGAAAAATCAAGATGAATATCTACCTGTAAATTTGTTATAGCAACTTTTGTGCATCTTGCCGGAAAACAACTCGAGACCGATGATAGCGTAGATGATGATTACGAATATAACCAGCAGAGCGATGTGGAGTAACGGAACCATCGCTTTCAGTATCGAATTCAAAACGATTTGCAGACCTGTTGATAAGATATTGTTTTAACTAATTATTGACGGTCCAACTGACTTTTAAACTTATGTCTGCAATGACTTACTCGGTACTCCTGAGACGAGGCGTAGAGGCCTCAACACCCTGAAGGCTCGGAGGGCTTTCACATCGAATGCATCCTTGAATATACTTGACAGAACTGTGCTCACCATACTGCAATATAAATAGAAATTAGACTACTACGTGGGTATCTCTCTAAACAATTTTAATCCATTCAGTCTTATTTTCATACAGTACAACGTTTTTAAATAAATCGTTAAACAATTAGATGAGTTTTTTTAGAGTGGTAATTTCGATATGGGTTTAATATATACATACATCGCGATCAGATTCTTATACATTATGAAGAACACTATCAACTGAGTTGAGGTAAATTTTTAAATATCTTTTTGTGTCTGTTTTCACTCCTTGGACATAGGATTATTACCAGCACAAGATGTATTGTATTATATACTCTGCATTTAAAGTTTATTTTTTATTATAATTTTCATGTCCTTTTCTGATAGATGTCAATGGCCTTTAAGCCATAGTTTTCTTTTGTTCATCCCTCTAGCTGGTATTTACCAACTGCCGAGCAAATGGTTCCTCTCGCTCACACTAATTCATATCCCACCTCGTTAAACCTAATCCGCCGATATTACTACATGATTTTTATTTATTTATTATTTTTTTTTTTTTATATCATAGGAGGCAAACGAACAGATGGGTCACCTGGTGTTAGGTGATCACCACCGTCCATAGACACTTGCAACACCAGGGGAGTCACAAGTGCGTTGCCAGCCTGTGTTTGGGAGGAGGACGAGGGGGGGACACAGGAAGGGAAGGAGGAACGGGAAGGGGGAGGGTAGGCCTGTCTCCGGCTCTCTCACTGACCGAACGAAACGCAACAATGCAAGCACTGTTACTTCACGTCGGTTTTCTGTGAGCGGGTGGTGCTTCCCCGGACGAGCCGACCCATTCGTGCTGAAAACAATAACAGCTTCAGCTTGGCTCTACCACTACAATCTTATATCTAAATAGACTGTTCATCTTTTATTATCATGGCGTGACTTTTTATTGTATTTGTCGTTGCTTGGATCAATTTATGTGGAACTGTGCAGCGGCCAAACATTTGTTACTATTAAGCAGCACACAGGAAGTACTTGCAGGGTAATGAGAGATACACTTTCTGTGGACGTAGGAACTTCAGTCTCATCAACATTGTTAGATAATCGGACTAGTAATCTACATTTTATGTTTTCTCCTTGCGTAGCATAATTCTGAAGCCCTTTCGTCTCGTTTCTGCACTTAAGTTTCGCAAGTAGCTTATGTTATATTTTCTTTTAATCTTCAGATGTATTACAGATACTGTCGAGGCGACAACACTACCGTCAAAGCGACAACCCTGCGACACACGACAAAGAAAAAGAGTGGAATATATGACACGGAGGGGCGGGGGCTGCCCGGGCGCATGATCTGCGCGGGTTGTGCGGCGCCTCGTTCACTATCGTATCGCTCGCCAATGAGCACATATAAATTGTGTACCTTACATATATAAATATAAATAAATATGAAATATTAAACATATAAAAGTTACATCATTACAAAAAACACCTTTACGGCGCCCACAGATACAACAAATTAAAGTTCAGTACATACATCATTAAAAACAGATTTTGTAGGTGGTAGAGCCAAACTGAAGCTATTACTGGTTTCAGCATGAATGGGTCGGCTCGCCCGGGTTAGTACCACCCTCTCACAGAAAACCGACAAGAAATAACAGTGCTTACATTGTTGCATTTTGTTCGGTCAGTGAGAGCGTTGGAGACTCACCTACCCTTGCCTTCCCCGTCCTCCATCCCTTCCTCTACCCCTACCCAAACATAGGCTGCGATCGCACTTGCGACTCCCTTAGTATTGCAAGTGTCTATGGACGGTGGTAATCGCTTAACATCAGGTGACACATCTATTTGTTTGCCTGCTATAATATAAAAAAAAACAACTCACCCAATAACGACAATAGTAAAGTCTAGCAAATTCCAGCCGTTCCTCAGGTAGGAGCCGGGATGCATTACAAATCCGTACGCGATTATCTTCATGACGCACTCCCCCGTAAATATAACCAAGAAGACGTACTCTATTTTCTCCTGTCGAGGAATTTTAACAGAAATTACTATCTGGACTTGCACTAGACTGTATTAAGATTCGGGCATCAAGGAAGAAAAATAATCCTAATTATGATGGACCGATTTATTATACAAATTTAAGTTGTGATTTGTAACAGAATGGAGTTTTTTACCATGCATATAACGATAAGTCAGTCATAGTGATACTTCTTGTTTATCACTTTTTAGGATCAGACAGGGTATATCCAATTGCAGACAGGCTTAAAACTTTGAATGTAGCGATTTCTGATAAATTTTAGATATTTCGGTGGTTGCCATTGTTTTGAGTTACACTGCACTTGCACTCAAAAATAGTTTCAGAGATTTTGTCGTCTTTTTTATAAATCTATTATTAACGTTTAGTTCTATAGAAAACCGCCCTTGCTAGGTTAATAGCGTAGTCCGTTAAAAAAAACCGTAAATCTGAAACATACTCGTATTTTAATTAATTCGATTTTGTATATTTTACAGTTACATACCAATCGTGTTAACTGACGCCAGGTTCAACCATCAACCAAGAACTCGGTTTTTAATTCTTTTTCTTGCTTTAGTTACTACTATTTCGCTCTTTCTGTTACTAGTTTCAGATACAACTTTTTCAGGTTTACCTCCCGCAAATAAAATCAAAGGTTATTTGTTGCAGTTAGACGTAGCAGCGACCAATCAATTCCAGGCGGAAGTGTAAAGTAACGCCCATATTAGTGTACAATATACTTGAATACGTTCTCTTTCAATGAAACTGTCTACCGCCATGGAGTTGAGGCGATCGCGATCGCTTAACGTTCGAAAAATAATTAATTACAAAAACTTCTGCAAACTATTGTCTGTTATAGTGAGTCCTATTTTTATAAATTTGAATACTTTAAGGGCATTTTTCAGTCCACTATAATATTACTGATGAATTTCCGCAAAATAACGTCTTCTTCAATCAAAAATTCGATAATTGTACTTGTCAATAATGATACCTGATACAGATTAATCAATAGCAAGCTGAGTTTTTGGCGGGGTTTTTGGAATTTTATGTAGTGGATTTTATTCATAATTTTGTATTATTTGTTCTATGTTATATTGCATATTATGCACAAGTAGATGGAAAGTAACACCACGGAACATGAATTCTGACTCGTCACAAAAACTCCCTAGAAAGTTCTAAAATGACAGCCACTATCTCGTTAGAACAGTGAAATGATCGCAAGTAACTCGTAATATCATCACATATTGGACAAAGTTAGTGATAATCTACTAATGCTTCTTATTTGTATAATATGAAGTGTCGAACGTCGGATTGAGAATTATATAACCATTAAAATTCCAAACATAGGTTATAACTAACATATTTATTGAATCGTATACGGATTTACGACTGCAAATAATATATATATTGTGAAAAACTTTACATCGTATATACACACCGCGCCAGTAGATTTACAGCTTCGAGCAAGGTTGTTAATTCACTATTTTGGCAGTAATAGGTGATCGAAAGATTTATTATCTACCACCAAAGTCTGGATCAACGTAATTGTCTGTTTTAATTATATATATAAAATCCAGTGTGTACAAACCACTGTATCGTTACAGCGAACGAATACACCAGTAAATGCCAAATATAAATATATACATAAACAAAATGATAGAGGTCTGCGCGTAACACTTAATAACTATTGGACCGATTTTGATCAATTTTTAGTTTTACTTCTCAGACATTGAGCCCTTATATTTTTTTTTTATTTTAATGAATAACTCAATGTCTTTCTTCAATTAAATGCATGTTCTAATTTAAATGCAGATCCTAAGTTTTTAACGAAAAAATATTTTTAGTCAATATTTTATTGAATAATGTGGCATTAATCACAATATTGGATAAGATTAAAATAACGCGAAACTTTAAAAAGAAAATCTATGACATTTGCATATACGTCATATTGTACACTAGGCTTTAGAAAATGATTTCTATTCATTTTTTATTGAAGAAGGCGTTACTTTGCGGACATCCATAATTAAATATTATAGTGGACGCTACTTTACACTTCCGGCTGGAATTGAATGAACACTACTACGTCTAAACGTGTTTCGCTCCTTCACGGAGCATCTTCAGTTCGATGTTGACTCTTCCGATGCCCGCTCGCATCAATGTTCAATCAATTCCAGGCGAAAGTACAAAGTAGCGTCCACTATAATATATGATTTTTATTCATACTTGGGCTTGCATGCTACGCGTTACGTAGAAGTACCTAATTACAAAATTAACAAAATAAAACTTTTTCCATTTAAGCCAATTTGCGGGAATCCGGTAGTAAATAAATAATTAAGATATACTTACAAGAACCCAGTTAGTGTAGTTGGAGTCGCTAGCCGGGTACGGAGTGTAAACCGCCAGGGCGATGCAGTTGGCAAATATTGTGGTCAGGATCATCCATTCAAACGGTCTATTATCTAGAGTTAGGAAACTATTCTGATATCAATTGTACATAGATATTTTTTTTTTAAGTAAATCTTTTTTTGTGGCGATTTGAATTGGATTTTATGAAACGAAAATGTGTAACGAAAAAGAGATAGCTATATACGCATATATAGGCTGTGAGAGAATGAGAAATGAATAAAGTATTCATAAACAATCTCCAGTGATTGGAAATTGGAGGTATTATCAGTTCTTTGAATCATCATCATCATCAGCTCGTAAGAGAACAGCACAGTCATAGGCCTCTTCCCAAAGGAAGGTATAAGGATAATCAGCACGCTAGCCCACGACGTATTGGTTATTTTAAACTCTGAGAAATCCACACTTCTGTTTTCCCACATACAGTAGTACTACAAGAACATTTCTCAGGTTCAGGTTTCCTCACGATGTTTTCCTTCACCGTCCGCTGATCCTATTATCAATTTAAGTTAATAAATGTACGCGGATTCCGAAAAATTCCACTCCATAAATCACCACGCCTGTTTTTTTTCTAGATAATCACTCCAATCGTATTCGAAGGATGACTCTTCCATTGCATATAATGTGTCCATTCATCATAGCATAGTTATTCGTTCAAATATTTGGGAATACACGTGATGTGGATACATTTCTGAGGATATATTCCCGCCGTTGGCATTTCCTTACGATTGTTCCCGTGTATTTCCGTCCCCCATTCATACATTCATGTATCAGTTTGGAGTCCGGCCAACATTTTTTGCCCATTACCGTCGCGTACTGTAACCTGTTACTATCATGTTATTATTGGCATTTCAATGGCGTCGAGCCCGTTTTGATGATTAATTACATTTATTGACCTAATCACAACCCGTGTTACACGACAATATAGCCAAATATGGTAACAAACTAAGGGCATCGTGTCAGTAATTTCAGTTCGGTAGGCTGATTCCTCCGTTTCCAGATTGTTCTTGGCCGAGATGGTCATTCGATAGTATTAACCTCGTATCGGTATTTTCATATTATTAGTTTTAGTAGAGTGTCTACCTAGCATCGGTAGCATTCTTATATAATAGTACCTCGAGAACCTCGATAAATTAAACCTCGATAAGGTTAAAACCTCTATAACTTAAACTAATAATTTCAGTATTAGCCCTCAGCTACTTAGAGAAATGTTTCGATGAGCTCAGTAACATAAACTGTCTGCCAATGATTCATGTGCAATGAATATACAAAATAATAAAAAAAAAACGAAATTTTTTGTTGTATGTATTTACATGCTAAATTGTTAAGACAAATAATAAGTATACTATCACATATTGTTCCTTTGAAATCTCTAATAGCTGTATTTGCGGTGGTTAAGACAGCGGCTTACCTGGATGATTAGTTGTCGATCACTGTCTAAAACTGTGTTGGGTGATAAAAGTTACCTAACTAAAATGAGTTCAGAATGAAAATCAACAACACTAAATACAAAAAGTGGATTAAAAAGGAAAAGTGTCGCAGCTCAGTTTAGATACACGAAAGTAGATTATCACTTATGAAAACTAAACTCTTGTAGAAACGAGTATCTGGAGAAAGTATTTTATGTAAAAGACACAAATTGCTGAATCCCTATTTTGGATCAATCTTTATTTACGTGGTTCAAACAGTGTCCAAAGCAAAACACCAACAGTCCCATAGTGAGAAATAGCTGAAAAATTCACCAATTCGCTAAAAATCTATAATTGTAAAGATACCAATGGCTGGTCAGAAACGGCATGTTTTAGCCTTCAAGAAAGTGTGCGGCGAAAGAGCAAGTGTAACATAAACCCTTAATAAGTTAAAAACTGTATAACTTAAATAATGGCAAGTCAGAATCCATGCTCCGTGATATTATTTCCCATCCACTTGTGCATAATAACAAACTTCAAAAATCACAAAATTTTGGTGATATTACAAAATATGAAGCTTTTTTTTTTCGAACTGACTACGCTATTGGTCTAACTGGTCTTCACAGCTTCACCGGGCTACGGAAATATGAAGCCAAATAACATACGATTATGAATAAAATATTAAATCCAGTACATGATATTCCAAGACCCCGGTAAAAGCCTCCAGAAATATTTATAAAAATTATATCTAGAAGAGCAAGACTGACGATTTCGAACCCTTATTCCAGCCTTAATTTTAACAACAAATATTACACAGAACTAGTCTTATTACTATTGAAAAAAAAGTATTGGGTAAGAGATTCCAAGAGATTAAATCCCACTTTCAAACTCATAAACTTTTATCTCATATAATAATGAGATAATCAATATAATAATAATAATAGGATATTTTAATATTACGAAGAAAAGGAGAGGAGATAATCAGATGATTTTATCTCTTTCAGCGTACACAGTAATCGCTAGGTCAATTTTGCATCAGTTTTATTCCGTTAACTTTGTGGAATATTTGGAACTTTTTGTTACAATAAACCGCATTATAATCTCAGACTCTTGTTTTGCTCCGGTTAAAACTCTCCCAGGCGTGTTTTAATACGCCATTCAAACGAGTAAACCTGTACGCATAAATTTAATGTTATCCTAAAAATAGGTTCGAATGATCGATACGTTATATTTGAATATTTGTTCGGTCGTAAGGAGCCAGTTATTTCCTGGCCATCATCCAACAGGGAAGCCGGTTCGACCGCAAATCGTTCCGACGGACGATAATCTGATTTACGTCTAAGTGGAGGTTACCTCATCAGTTTTCTTTGTTAATTATCATAGCATATTCAGGATTCACTTCAATATAATGATTTGTTTGATAGGTTTTACTTTTTTATTCAATATCCTTGTAAGTACGTTATAAAGGATGAATTGTAATAACAACAAATAAACTTCTACTGAAAAAACATACAAAGAAACAAATATTATGATTCTTAGGCAAATATGCATACATAAAACTTGCATATTAATAAAAAGTATCTTATATACATATATATTATAAACTATAGTAAATCTACCGTGTCTGTACTTTTTAGATTAAATAAAAAATTGTTGCAGGTGTCTAGGAAGAAGTAATAAAATACATCTCAATCAATTTTAGAAATGTCTGTTTCGGCGCAAAAAACATTATTAAAGTAAATGGTTAGCTGGGACTTAGTAGTACCTGGGAAGATTTCAGCTGTTGAGTTCCCACGCTGGCATGGGATGCGAAATCTCAAGTACATATCTCTCTTCTTTGACTGAGTGAGTGAGTGAGACACGGTCGAACAGTTGGAGTTAGTTCAGCATTCGCATTGGGTGTATCGCCGGTCGTGGTTCAAAATACAATGCGTATAATTACTTCATATTGTATCACCGCATCGCATCTTTAATTAAGGAAAACCAGTCTCACAACAACAACGGGAATAGCTGTCTTCGGCCTTTGGTGAGTACTTATAGTTCCGCTAATTATAAATATTTTAATAAGTGTTTATGCACTTCCGCCCCCTCTACCGTACACTCAAATCTAAATATTCAACCGCGTCTGGGCTATTTACACGCCTCAGGTTTACATACCAATGTCTGTCTATCTGATTCTATTAACACGTATCATGGCTAAAGTCCTGTGTCCATGATAAAACTTCTTTAAAAAAATCATGAAGGGCTTATTTTTGTGTTCCTGTTCAAAAGTTTATTCTACGTTAGTTTTGTTTACAATTTTTAAATATACGTGTTACGTTTATATCGCAAATTCTGACGTTGTCAATATAAGTAGTTTTCTTCTATGTCCAAGTTAATGTAAAGGTATAAGCGCCAAATACTCCGTATAATATTTCATAAATTTTTATCTTCTTAATTTTCAACACCACATTATTCATGCTCCGTGGTATTATTTTTCATTCATTTCACTTATGCACAATAAATGAACCATATTACATAAAACGCCGTCAATTTAACATAATATAGAGTCAAGTAACATAAGATTATTAATAAAATATAAAATCCACTGCATGACAGACTGAAATCCCGCCAAAAACTCCTCAAAAAGTTTATTGTACGTTAGTTTTGTTCCCAATTTTTGATTTGTGATATATTACGTATTATAAAAATAAAGTGTGTGTATGTAATATTAAAATAAATGCTTTTTGGTGAGTACATATATCTGTGGTGCTACAAATATCACCAAATATCAACATATTTTAGTTTTTGATCTTATCCCGAACAGACATATAGAGAGACGTGGCAGAGGACTTTGTTTTACACTATATAGTGATGAACTGTTACCCGTGCATCCGTCTGTGTGGAATTGATTAAAAATATGTTGTTCACTGTAAACATGCGCGTGACACGTGCGCTGTCCTGGACTCCAAGAATAAATATAATAGAAAGTCAAATGTTTATATGTGATTTAAATTATAGCAACGTATATCGATAACTTAATTATATCGACAATTTCGGCATATTATATCTATATAATAAAAGATTTAAAACATGTTCGATAATGTATAGCTTAATATTTTTAATACTTTCTAATATAGTGTGACTGAGCATTGAGGATGGTATATAGTAGTTTAAAGTTTCAGGTATGTAGCTGATGATAAATCCCATTCCATTCGACGCACTGTTAGTATTTACATATGTAAGCTACATGTTACCTGTTACAGTATATGATGTGCGTGTCGTACTTACAAATATATTTAAGAGAGTATTTCTGTAATTTACACATCTAATCATAATTTTACATTTATTTAATATATTTTAAAAACGCGTGCGAAGCCGCGGGTAATAGCTAGTCTAAAATAAAGAGTATATAAAATATAAATATTTTCATATATAATTTAATACATTTCGTCGGTATTTTGCTTTATTCATAGTGTGACTTTTTTTTTTCCTTTTGTCAATGACAAAAATTGTAAATGATTTATTTCTTTTTATAGCACAACTAGAATGTTAAAGATTATTAGTTAAAATTTATGTTTTAATTCTTATTAAGTGAAATATGTTCTTTTTGAAGAAATATTTTCTTTAAACCCAATTGTTAACACCTGATCATAACAAATCAGCGCTGTAATTCGCTCTCGCCGAGAAATGACTGATCACGTTGCGTTCTAAGTAAACGGAAATTAACGAGTAGAGGAAACATGGCAAGGTATGAATATATGGTGTGAGAAATGATGCATCATGTATCATAAATGTGAGTACAGAGATGACAGTTGATACCAGTGGAAGAGGAAAGCATGTCATCCAAATCCTAATCCGAGTGGAATATGAATAAGAAGAAAGTAAGATTATATTAAATATTATACTCCTAGATAAACGTATACGGATAAATATATATTTTTTTTATATTCAACAGGTACGCGCTTGGCCACAATCTCACCTGATGGTAAGTGACGATGAAGCCGACGATGTATCGCGCTTATCCACTAGGCACCTATTCACTCTACTCTTAAAGACTCCCAAGTGTTGGGAAGACAGAGGCCGGGAGTGAGTTCCACTTCTTAGCCGTACGTATAATTAATGTGGAAGCAAATCGCTTCGTACATGTTACGGGAATATCAACCACGTAAGGGTGGAAACCCTCACGGCGTTTAGTTGTCCTCAAATGAAATGGGGACGGCGGATTATATCATGTAATTCCTGTGCACACTTTCCAAAGTGTAACCTATAAAACACTGAGAGACATGTTACTTTTCGTCGATGGTCTAAACTGAAATATTGTAATACTATTGTAGTCTTTTTAAAGGATACTTCCATTCGACGAAGTCTATACATAGCTGTCTCAATGGATTCTTGAGAGTAAGGCAGAAGATAGCGCGCTTCGGGCGTTCTTGAGGCACTTTGGGACCTCTGCGAGGCGGTTTCCTGGGCACTGCTGGCGGTATAGGCATGAGGGATCCCGTGCCATTTGTTGCTGGTGCTGTCCCTGTGAGGTTGGCCATTCCGGTTGGCGTGGCGGTCGGTGCGGGGGGAATGTGCTCATCGGTAACTCCTTCTATGGTACTCATGTTGTTCTGAAAAGAAATTATTTGGTTCGGTGTCATATAAATATTTTAATTATTAGTAACTCATAATTATCGTGTGGAGCAAATCTAGTGTCATAATGTTTGTCCACGATGAACTCCGAAACTAGTAACTACTCAAAGGATCTACATGAAAGTTGGCATTTATGTATAATTTGGTCCAACTTGAGATATACAATGATATATTACATTATATTTTGACAAATTATATACCTAAACTTTCGTCTTGAATCACTGTATCTAGTGGTGAAATTAAACTAATGCCGTATGAAAATCTGTTCAGTAGTTTATGAGTTTATCGCGAATAGACAGACAGACGTTGCAGATGACTTTGTTTTATACTGTATAATGATATTTCGATTAATTTCTATTTTTTAATTAAAAATTAAATGAATGTCAATGTTGATTATTGTTACTAATTGTAAGTTTCATCAGTCTCGAACAGATGGCGCTTTAAATTAGTTTGTTGACAGAAAACTATAGGATCAAATGTTATATATATCTCATAGATGGCGCTAGGTTTTTATTTTGCATTTCTTTTTCATTTCTAGTTTATTTTATGATGCACGTGTTCTGTTAATCTAATATATTTATTACGTATCATTTTGCTTTTTCTGTATCAATCAGTCTGTTGTAGGCAGATTCATACAATACCATACCACCCCATAACACCAAATACTTTATTATGATTTCGATTCAACGTGTAATAACTGAACCAAAACAACGCATGACCGTTTCAGCTAGTACGTATATAAAACCTATAAACTACCAGTTGTAAACGATAGTAAACATATAATTAATCATAATGTCATAATGTTTTTGTTGTACGAAAGTCTGCGTAACATAAACGCTAAGGAAGATTAATATGCGAGTTCTGACCGAGCAATATTATCAATATAAAATTTTATTAACGTATGCTTCATTGAATTCGTTCAATGAAAAATTAATGTTACATCATATGCTCATATATTATGGAATTAATGTATTGTAAGATATAAAAAAAAATAAAGAAAAAACCTCAGCAAACATATAAAATTGCAAAGTCGTAGACCTAAAGATACTATTTTTATTTCCGCTTGCAAGATTGGAAATTAATAAGCTAACAAACAGTGCATGCTAAATAAAAGCTTGTATAAAGGCTACTATGAATTATTTGGTATGTTCAAATTTCTAAGAAAGACACCTCACGTCGTAATTAGTCGTTTACTAAACACACAAGTCCAAAAAAAAATGTTGGGTTCCTACACTTACATTATAAATATTTAACAAAGTATTTATTTTTTTTAGGTGGTAGAGCCACGCTAAAGGTATTATTGGTTTCAGCATGAATGGACCTGCTCGTCCGGGTTAGCACCACCCGACCCACAGAAAATCGACGTGAAGTAACAGTGCTTGCATTGTTGCGTTTCGTTCGGTCAGTGAGAGTGCCGGATCTCCTCTCCCTTCCCCTCTCTTCGAACCTCACTCCTTTTCACTCTCCTCTAATTTCTCTCCCTTTCTCTCCACTCCTCCAAACAAAGGCTGGCAACGCATTTGCGACTCCTATGGGATTCTATGGACGGCGGTGATTGCTACACAACAGGTGACCCGCCTGTTCTTTTTTTTTTTATCGAAACACGACATAGTGACTGCACTATGCCTGATGTTAAGCATAGTACAATCCAAAAACATCGGCAACCACCGAGAGACAGATTATCCATCGCCGGTCGCCGCTGTCATGCCGGCCATAATAACGAAAGTCGCCCGGTACTGGATATGCACAGACTAATCCCGAAACGCGACGCGCAAAAGCGAGTCACTATGACGGGCTTTTTCGCCATGTACATGGTGGTTGCGACCCAGTCGGGCTGTATAACCCTACCACCCCGCTATCGCCATTGCCTCGTTCGTTGATCAGCAGGGTGCACCACGTGCAGTGACTAGACACCCCTTACACCCCATGTTCCTTTGCCTCCTATATGATATAAAAAAAGAAAAAGGTTTACTTCGTCCACGTGGGACCTTATTAAAAAAAAAACAGTTATTAATAAAATCATCTGATGCTGCGTATGATAATGCGTAAAACGCAGCTGATAATGCGTATTCAAGCAGAGATACAGACCAAAAGACGGACATTTCTAAAAATGTTTTTTTTTTTTTTCGAAATGGAAACGCTGTTGAACTGGAAAAGTCTTTACAGCTTCACCGAACTATTGAGGCGAGCGCTTAAGGCACTCAGCCGATTTGGGATGTTTGGGCGACTAACTCAAGGGCGCATGGCACACCTCGGCTTGGGCTGCCACCTGTTTTGTGCAAAAATCGCGACCTATATGAGCTAACCTAAGCTAAGCTAACTACGTATACGTATATGAGTTATTGAAACATGCATGTGTACCAAGCATGCGTGCCTCAACAACTCCTATATGTATCTTGTGTCCGATAATTTCCTCTAAACTATATAGGATAAGGAAAAATAAGGGTAGAACTACTTGTCGTTTATTTGTCTGAAAAAGAAAAACAGTGTGTAAGCGTGTAGGCGTGCACGTGTGTATAGGTGATGTGTGTGATGTTGTAGCAGTGATGTAAGGTTTTGTGTCACTGTATCGCGTGAGCAGCGTACTTAAGGGCTCCACGTCGAGGGAACGGACCTAGGTAAAAATGATTGAATTGTATTTTGTTACTTACTCTTAGAAAGCTGCTGAAATCTAAAAAATACAGACACACTAGATTGACATTCTTATTATATGTATAGATTTGAATTTGTAAAGTGTAAATAAATATAATATGGGACAAATATCTCATGCGGTGTGTAGACATGTTGACGTTTCCTGGTAAAGGGACAGAGTAATGGAATATTAAATTCCAGGCACACGTACAGTACATATAGACGTACGGTCGCGTTGCGTTATTCAGGTCGCAGTGGAAGATGAAATTATATTTAAAATAATATTGCATTACGATTTCCAGTTCATATTTACCGATTCAACATACAGAGAACATTAATTATAATGCTATAGCGAGATAATTAGGAGACCATCTCTCCTAATTATCATTCCGGCTGTGGAATGAGCTCCCTGCTAAGGTTTTTCCTGGGGGCTACTGTATGGCATTCTTCAAGGGGAAAGTAAATAGGATATTGAAGGGTCTGCAACGTGCATGTGACACCTCTGATGTTACAAGCGTCCATAGGCTGCGGTGACTGCTTAACATCAGGCGGCCCGCATGTACCATACCATCGTAGTAATAAAAAAAATGATAATAAGTTAACGAAGATAAAATTATTTTGTTGTCGGCTAGTGTTATCGCAACGCACGAACAAGAAAACGTTATGCAATAATAAATAGATCTGAAAATGAAAATACTTTACGTTTTTTCACGCTCAGATTTATGTTACGAACTACAAGTATTAATTCCATTATTGTGTCATTGTTAGAAGTCACAATACAATAAAAATAGCAAATTACGCTATAGCATTATAATTGGCAACAGTTTAGAACATGATGTTCTTTTTTTATATTTGTAATATATAACCGGTATAGCAGTCTATAATTATAAGATAATCAGAATGAACTGTCATATATATCACTTCAATTTCGAACGAAAAAGATGTTTATATTTAAAATACTGTTTTAGGTTAGAAAATTAGAAATTTCATCACAATTTCTTTTTTTTTTTTAAACTGGTACGGCAATATGACTGTACGGTACCTAATGTTAAGTACAGTACAGTCCACAGATAACGGTGACTGTCGCTGTTAAATAACAACTGCTGTTGTCGCCATCATGCCGACCTGCACATGTGCCTCTTCACGCCTCGTTTGAAAGACACCATGTCATAAGAGGAAGGGAACACACTGGCTGGGAGGCTATTCCACATCTTCACAGTACGACAAAGATAAGAATTTTCGAACTTCTTCGTTCGTGCCGGTATGGTTGTTACTGTGAATCTGTGGAGACGCGTACCCATCCGTGTAGTTCGGTATTGGAAAGGAGAAGATGGGATGAGGTCAACTCTTCAGAACACTCGCCATGATAGAGACGATAAAACACGCTCAGTGAGGCGTTTTTCTTCGCAACTGAAGCGGTTCAAGGTAGTTGGTAATGTCTGCATCATTCACAATACGGACAGCCCGTCGCTGCAACATGTCTAGAGCATCAAGGAGGCATTGGGCGGAACCATCCCAGAGATGCGAACAGTATTCCATGCACGGCCTAACTTGTGCCTTATAGAGAAGGTATAGTTGGCTGGGCGTGAAAAACCGTCGCACTCTATTCAGGATATCCAATCTCTTAGATGTTACAGATATAACACTCCCAATGTGATCCCTGAGGTTGAGGTCGCTTCGGATGTTGATCCCTAGGATGCTTAGGCTATCATGTTTTGCAAGTGATTCGTTCTGAAGAGTGAGAAGAGGAGAAAACGGGGTTTTTTACAAGAAAACACGCAAACCTGTGTTTTCTTGGCATTGAACTCAACCAAGTTACTTGTAACCCATAGGGATATGAGTTCCAAGGACTGGTTGAGCTCACTGACAAAATCAGCACTCATTTTCTCGGTTTCACCACGACTGGCTGTGGGCCCGGTACAAAAGCCACCATGAACCGTACTGTCGTCAGCATAACAATGAATGCAACCAGAGGCTAACATATCATTAATATGCATCAGAAATAGGGTTGGTGAAAGTACAGAGCCCTGAGGGACTCCTGCATTAACTGTCATGAACTGCGAGCTCTGTCCATCGACGAGGACACGTATTCTGCGTTCATGTAGAAAGCTGGAGATCCATCTACACAGGTTGTCGTGGAGACCGTATGCCTAAAGTTTGGATAGGAGACCTTGATGCCAAACCCTATCAAATGCCTTTGCTATATCGAGGCTAATTGCCACGGCTTCGCCATGTTTATCAACTGTCTCTCCCCAGCGATGCAGCATGTACACTAAAAGATCACCCGTTGATCGTTTCGGACGAAAGCCATATTGCCGATCATTAATCATCATCATCATAGTTTATGAATTGATAACCCTTTGTCTACGTCAAATGTGCTGATAATATGTGTACGAATATAACTAGACGATACAAGAGACTCACAGTTATATATAGCACATATCACGCATCGCTAGTTATTATAACTGTTATTTCTTACTAGTGATAAGATAAATCACGTGCCAGTCGCAGGCACATAAAATGATTAGAAAGCTTCTAAAGTCTATAGTCATTAACAAAAAACACGTTAATGGTACGAATTCATTTTTTTCTGACAGACATCATAGAAAATTCCAGAGTGTTTCAGATTTTTCTACAACGTACGGAAATAGTTTATTATTTTCTGCTGGTCGTAACGTTATTCATAACGGTTGATTGACATGTTGGTGATGCACTAAAAGCATGTGGTGATTCATCGCTTACTCGGAAGCAAACTAATGACTCGTACACGAACAATCCATTTCTAAAATGTTACAGCGGTGAATGTTTATTTTTTTAAGCGCTTGATTTCAAACCGCTGGAAATATTAAAATACAATAAATAAAGTATGAGAGAATGTTTTTAAATATGTAGGTCGAGATAAGGCCATTGATATGTGTGCCATGTTACATAGAACATATTAAATGGTATGTTATTTATAGAATTATGATATCTAAAATATCTTTGGAATTACCAATTATATACGAAAAATAACAATATCGCTTCTACTTATAATTATTAAAGTATTTTAGATTGTTTTGCTGGGACCTTAGAATGTTACGTTATTATTATATTAGTTACTAGCTGTTGCCCGCGGCTTCCCACGCGTTTTTTTAATATATTAAGTAGATGTAAAATTGTGATTATATGTGTAAAATTACATAAATACTCTGGCGAAAATTAATTAAATTGTAAGTACGACACGCACATCATATACAGGTAACATGTACTCTATATATGAGAATACTAATAGTGTGTCGAATGGGACGCGATTTATCATCAGCCACATACCTGGAACTTTAAACTGCTATATACCATCCTCAGTTCTCACTTATACTATATAAGATATTTGGGGTGTAAGGGGTGTCGAATAACATCATAAGACTTGAGACACCCAAGCCAACCTCACCTGCACGTGGTACACCCTGCTTAATAACGAACGAGGCAATGGCGCAAGCGGGGTGGTAGGGTTTTACAGCCTGACTTGGTCGCAACCACCATGTATACGGCGAAAAAGCCCGTAATAGTGATTCGCTTCTACGGGTCGCGTTTCGGGATCAGCCTGTGCATATCCAGTTTTTTACAGGCCGGCATGATAGTGGCGACAGGCGATGGACAGTGTGCCAATCGGTGGTCGCTATTATTTTTGGATTGTACTATTCTTACCATCAGGCATAGTGCAGTCACTTTGCCGTGCTACAATATAAAAAAGAAAGTATTAAAAATATTAAGCTATACATTATCGAACAATATATGTTAAATCTTTTGTTATAAAGATATAATATGCCCGTATTGTCGATATAATTAAGTTATT
This sequence comes from Antheraea mylitta, assembly GCA_014332785.1. Lineage (NCBI taxonomy): Eukaryota > Metazoa > Arthropoda > Insecta > Lepidoptera > Saturniidae > Antheraea > Antheraea mylitta. Next base: position 49,053 of record JACEII010000162.1, on the reverse strand, counting down.
ATTATATATTGCTATAATTTAAATTACATACAAACATATGATTTTCAATTATATGTAATCTTGGAGTCTAGTACAGCGCACGTCTCACGCGGATGTTTATAGTGAAAAAAAATATTTTTGATCAATGCACGGGTAACAACAGTTCATCACTACATATCATACTGTAAAACAAAGTCCTCTGCCACGTCTATCTATATGTCTGTACGCGATAAGCTCAAAAACTACAGAACGTATCTTCATGCCGTTTTCACTAATATAAATGAATAACCAATATAAAATGATTCTTGGGCAAGGTTTAGGTATAGTTTGTCTTATTATCAGTGCGGGCAACGTGTGCTGAACCCGTTGATTTAAAATAAAACAGCTAATTAGTTAGTTATTTGCCCGTAAAATTCCCGTTTAAATATTATTTGTAATCCGGTGAAGCTGTTAAGACCTTGCTAGGTCAATAGCGTAGTCATTTCTAAGAAAAAAAAAACCGTTCAAATAGATCCAGCCGTTTCGGAGATTACCCGGAACAAATAAACAATTAGACATATCAAACAGAATTTAAAAAATATATATATTTGTTGCCGCACAGATACATATGTATTAACCAAAAAGTATTTATTTTAATATTACATACACACACTTTATTTTTATTATACGTAATGTATCACAAATCAAAAATTGGGAACAAAACTAACGTACCTACAATAAACTTTTTGAGGAGTTATTGGCGGGATTTTAGTCTGTCATGCAGTGGGTTTATATTTTATTCATAACCATCGTTACCATGGCAACGCATATAATACTGACGGTAAAACGTAGCGGAAGCTCTCAAAATAGCCCGATTTTGAGACATTCTTAATTAGTGCTTCGCTCCTATTGATTTTAACGTGATGATATGTAGCCTATAGCCATCCTCGATAAATGAGCTATCTAACACTGAAACAAATTTTCAAATCGGCTCGGTACTTCTTGAGACTATCGCGTTCAACCAAACAAATAAACAAACAAACTCTTCAGCTTTATATATTAGTATAGATTCGTAACTAGCTGTGCCCGCGACTCCGTCCACGTGAAAGCTTATGTAAAAAGCAGTGATTAATAAGTCATCTGAATGCGTTAAGTCCATTTACTTATCTACTTTTCTCTCCCTTTTAAGTCGCTTAACTTGACAATAACTTTTGACAGACTGAACCGATTTTAATAAAGTAAAGACTAAATGTTACTCGAAGATATGCTCTACGATTTTCTTTAACAGGTTTTATCATGAACACAGTATTTACGCAGTGATTATACAAACAGACAGACAGATCTCACTGTCTGATAAACATTTCAAAAATCAATTGTAATGTATTTTATTACTTATTCCTAGATACGTACAACATTTTTTTTAAATTTAAAAAGTACAGTCACGATCGATTTACACTCTCATTATATGTAATAGATTCATAATCTTCTATTTATAGCTCTAGGTTTTGGTGGTGTTAGGTTTGGTGGTGTTTTATGTAATATAGTTCGGATTCTGTATAGGAGTGATCGATATTCATCGATGTTTAGCTGAAAAACGTCGAAGTTTTGACATCGATATTTTGATGTCGATAATATCGACACATCGATGTTTTGTTTCGTTGACAATAAGGAAAACACTCCATAAAGTTAGATTTTTACAGACAGTTTTAAAAACATCAATGTTTTGCTATCAATGTTTATCGTACATCGATGCTTTTGAACCAATGTTGACATCGATGTTTTTCTAATATCGATCATCCGTAATTCTGTGCATAAGTTTCTCTCTCTCTCTGTTTGTATAATTATCGAGTTCATTAAGAGACACAATACAATGTCAAAGCGTAAAGCCTAAAATGTGTAATATGTAATACATTTATAGTTATCTTTTTCGTGACATATTTTGGTTTCATAAAATCCAATTCACAGCGTCCTAAAAGGAGTTTTACTTCAAAAAACATTACATGTTTATCTTTGTTTGTTTATGTTATGCTGCTGACAAAGTTTGTAAAGAACAACGATTAAAATCAGTGACTTTATGAAAATAACTCTTCAGCGTAAATAAATCGTCCGAACGCCGAACATTCCTCGGATACGTTGCCGACGTCGCTGTGAAAATGTTCAGACAATTAATTCATATAAACAAACTCGTTTTAACTGTGACTTGCAGGTTGTGTTGCCAGCTATGACGCTCTCGGATCTACCGAAGGTAAATAATTTAAATGAGAAAAACTTTAGATTGTTATTGCTAACATATTAGAATAACATAAGCTAACAGATTATGTAGGATAATTTATATTAGATCTAAAACTAAAAGCAGTTCGAAGTATAAGACAATAAAACTAAATCTATAAAAACCTAATCTAAGACCAAATCTAAGTGATGTGATACTGCTCGAAGTCTAAATGAATAGTGTCTTTAAATCAGGATTCAATATATGAGGTGGTTCTCATGATCCCACGGTGGTGACGAGTCCCCAATTTCTCGTATTCTCACGTTGCGCTGCAGGTGGCCGATGCGTCACAATGGTTACACCTAAACATGACTTATATCGAAAGTTGGCTATTTCTGTGTAGTGCGATGGTGTAACAGAAATATAGACATATTTTTTATATCTGTCAGAGTATAACTATAAAGGACTATCTCGATGGGGGTTACATAAATCATTGGAAATACACGTAGATAATGCGTGGCATTATAAGGGTAGAAACACAGACGAAATTGCGGACGATTGTAGTATAATACTGTATAATGTACAATTTTGGTCCTGTTTAACGTAACATTGTTTATTAGCGTACACATTAGAGTTTCATTTAAGAATTACCGTCAACGTAATTAGGTTAGCTTACATAAATTCCGTACAAAGAAAGACGACAAAGCGCCCGAGCCGAACGGTACGTTATCTAGATAATATAGACTTATACGAGTACAGTTCGGTTCTTTTCAATAATACTCAGTGATCAATACGAGCGACAATGAATCAAGGGATGATACTTCTATCGCCCAAAAATCGTGACATCTCAATTTTTCCGCTATCTCTGGCAACATCAACCGTGACTCAACCGATCAGGCATAGACGTATCACTGCCAAATGTTGTAATTTGTTATTCTGTTTTATTCTTTTCATCTAACGGCAGTGAGGTGTTTAATTGATTTAAATAATTACCGGCCTCGTGAATCAGTGGTCGTGGAATTACAATTAGGTGGTTTTAGATCACCATAAAGCGGATTCAATTTTACTAACTACGAGCATGATTGCTTTGTGTTCCTAAATAATCTGGTAGGCAGACATTATCTTTTCATAGACGCCGTCCGCCCGGTCCTGTCGGCCTGGGTGAATAGGGGCTGGGGCTCCCTGACGTACCGTCTGGTGCAGGTGCTGACCGGGCACGGATGCTTCGGTTGGTTCTTGCACCGGATAGCGCGCAGGGAGCCCACCGCTGCATGCCACGAGTGCGGCGCTGAGACGGTCACCGCACAGCACACTCTCTCGGAGTGCGCCGCGTGGGGCGATCAGCGCCGCGCCCTGGTTGCGGTGGTGGGGGACGATCTCTCGCTGCCGGGCGTGGTTTCCGCCATGCTCGGCAGCGAGGACGTCTGGGCTGCTGTGGCCTCCTTCTGCGAGACCATCATCTCACAGAAGGAGGCGGCGGAGAGGGCCCGGGAGGTCGATCCCAGAAGTGGTCCTCTCCGCCAAAGAAGAGCAGCGGGAGGGGCGAGGCGTAATGCCCGTCCCTCCCAAAACCGTCGCCAAACCTGAGGGGATGGGGCGGGGCCCCCCATCTCCTCGTTGCACGGGTGAAGCTGACGAGGGGAGGCTGCTGGTCGTGTACCCAGTAGCCTCTCTATAGTAGGGTGAAGCCTGGAGTTCATTCGCCAGGCTGCCGCAGGGGTAGTTTCAGGTCAGTGAGCATGCTCGATCCCTGGCTGCCCCTCCAATGCGGCGGACGGTACACCGTGGTGTTTTAGTCCGTGCAAATCGGACATAACCTACCCTCTCCCCCGGGAGGGTAGCGTATCCGTTAGGGATTTCCCCACGTTAATAAAAAAAAAAAAGGCAGACATTATCTTGCCGTAGTCCTTAATTAATCTTAATAAACCGTCGATTGTTATTTTTATATTTCACTGTTTATATTATACTAGCTGCTACCCGCGGCTCCGCACGCGTTTTTTGAATGTATTAATTAAATTTAAAATTGTTATTAGACTGTAAATAACAATAATACTCTTTCAAACATATTTGT
>JACEII010000162.1:19242-44805 GCA_014332785.1 Antheraea mylitta | reverse complement strand
CTTACACTATATAAGAAAGTAATGAAAATATTAAGTTATACATTATCGAACAATATGTGTTCAATCTTTTATTATATAGATATAATATCGGGTATCGTCTGCTGAACTCGCTAGCTTAAAATAAAATAGCTAATTAGTTAAATTCGTAAAATTCCCGTTCAAATATTACTTGTACTCCGTTGAAGATGTTAAGCTTGCTAGGTCAATAGCGTAGTCATTTCTAAGAAAACAAAACCGTTCATATAGGTCCAGCTGTTTCGGAGATTACCCGGAACAAATAAACAAACAGATATATCGACAGAATTAAAAAAGAATGTTGATATTTGTAGCACCGCAGATATATGTATTCATCAAAAAGTATTTATTTGAGTATTATATACACACGCTTTATCCTTATAATACGTAATATATCACAAATTAAAAATTGGGAACAAAACTAACGTAGAATAAACTTTTTGATGAGTTTTTGACGGGATTTATGTCTGTTATGTAGGGATTTTATATTTTATTCATAATTTTGTGTTATTTGACGCTATATTGTGTTAAATTGGCGGCGTTTTATGTAATATGGTTTGTTTAGTATGTTAAGTGAAATAAATGAAAAATAATACCACGGAGCACATGTATTCTGGGGTCTTGAAAATTAAGAAGATAAAAATTTACGAAATATTATATAGAAGATTTGGCGCTTATATATAGAGAATACATAAGAACTACCTATATTGACAATTTCAGAATTGGCAGTATGAATTAATTCCTTCGCCTGTATTGTGATGGACGAATATTATTACTACTAACCTTTTAGAATACCAGCACAAAATAGACTTTAAAAATGTTTGAGATAGCAACGTATTACTTATAATCAAAAATTGGAATTAAAAATAACCTAGAATAAACTTTTGAACAGGAACACAAAATAAACCCTAATAATATTTCCGATAGAATGTTATCATGTTACTATGGCAACGCATATAATACTGACACTGACACGCAGCGGATGCTCTAAAAATAGCCCGATTTTGAGACATTCTTCATTAGTGCTCCGCTCCTATTGGTTTTAACGTAATGGTATGTAGCCTATAGCCATCCTCGATAAATGAGCTATCTAACACTGAAAGAAACTTTCAAATCGGACCGATAGTTCTTGAGGTTAGCACGTTCAACCAAACAAACAAATAAACAAACAAACAAACTCTTCAGCTTTATAATATTAGTATAGACTAGCTGTTACCCGCGGCTCCGCACGCGTTTTTTGAATTTATTAAAAAAATATTAAAATTTGTTATTAGAGTGTAAATAACAATAATACTCTTTCAAACATATTTGTAAGTATGACACGCACATCATCTACTGTAACGGATAACAGTTCATCACTACTATGTAAAACAAAGTCCTGTTCCACGTCTGTCTATATGTCTGTTCGCGATAGGATCAAAAACTACAAAACGCATCTTCATGTCGTTTTCATTAATATATAAAATGATTCTTGGGCAAGGTTTAGGTATAGTTTGTCTTATTATCAGTGCAGGCAACGTCTGCTGAACCCGCTAGTTTAAAATAAAACAGCTAATTAGTTACTGATTTGCCCGTAAAATTCCCATTCAAATATTACTTGTAGCCCGGTGAAGCTGTTAAGTCCTTGCTAGGTCAATCGCGTAATCATTTCTAAGAAAAAAAAAACGTTCAAATAGGTCCAGCTATTTTGGAGATTACTCGGAACAAATAAACAAACAGACATATCGACAGAATAAAAAAAAATGTTGATATTTTTAGCACCACAGATATATGTATTCACCAAAAAATATTTATTTTAATATTACATACACACACACTTTATTTTTATAATACGTAATATATCACAAATCAAAAATTGCAAACAAAACTAACGTACAATAAACTTTTTGAGGAGTTTTTGGCGGAATTTCATTCTGTCATGCAGTGGATTTTATATTTTATACATAATTTTGTGTTACTTGACTCTATATTATGTTAAATTGGCGGCGTTTTATGTAATTTAATGTTTGTTTATTGTGCGTAAGTGAAATGAATTGGTTTTGAAAATTAAGAAGATAAAAATTTACGAAATATTATATAGAGAATTTAGCGCTTATACCTTTTCATTAACTTAGACATAAAAGAAAACTGGCTAAAGAATACATAACAATTACCTAAATTGACAACTTTAGAATTGGCAGTATGGATCAATTCCTTCGCCAGTCTTATTGGAGGAATATTATTACTACTAAACTATTTGAATAATAACACAAAACAAACTTTACAAATGTTTTCGACACAAACGTACCACGTATAATTAAAAATTGAAAACAAAACTAACGTAGAACAAACTTTTTGAGTAGGAACACAAAATAAACCACGAAAATATTTTCGATAGAATGTTATCGCGTTACCATGGCAACGCATATAATACTGACATTAACACGCAGCGGAAGCTTCTAAAGTAGCCCGATTTTGAGACATTCTTCATTAGTGCTCAGCTCCTTTTGGTTTTAACGTGATGATATGTAGCCTATAGCCATCCTCGATAAATGAGCTATCAAATACTAAAAGAAACTTTTAAATCGGATCTGTAGTTCTTGAGATCATAGCGTTCAACCAAACTCTTCAGCTTTATATATTAGTATAGATGTATGGTTTAAATTTGTACGTGTTTTAATATTTATATGTGTGTTGAAGATACTTTCATTCTTTCTTTGATAAGTTTTGAATATAATATTTTAATACTGTAGTTCTCGTTTTTTGTTATCCTCTTTGACAAACTGGCTGAAACGTTTGAATTGATTGTAAACTAGCAGGCTCAGCAGACGTTGTCCCACCTTGATTATCAAAAAAATCTTGACAAATTATATACCAATGCTTTCCTCATTAATTTATCTACTAGTTTATCTAATTATATCGACAAAGGAATTATTTTTATTATAAAGCTGGGGTTTGTTATGTGGTTGAACGAATTAATCACACAAAATACTACTACTACTATTACTGTTCCGATTTGAAAAATTCTTTCAGTATTATATAGGTCATTTATCGAAGAAGGCTATAAATCATCATGCTAACATCAATAGGAGCGAGGCATCAATGAAGAATGTTTCAAAATCGTTTTTTTTCCTTTTGAGAGTTTCTGCTGCACTGGGTGTTGGTTAGCCCAATATAATTATTCAACGCGGACGAAGTCGCGGCAGAAACTAGTCAGTATTATCTCTTAAAGAATCTCTAATAGGAAATTAAGAACATTAGAAACTGTGTATTGTTTGACTGGAAATTCTGAAAACTGGATGCTCTCATAAATGTACGGGAATAAGAACCATCGCCTCTAGCTTCCAGGGAAGGGAGCTACCGAAAGCTTTATTCAGAAACTTATTGTAGCTTAATCTATACTAATATTATAAAGCTGAAGAGTTTGTTTGTTTGTTTGGTTGAACGCGCTAATCTCAAGAACTACCGGTCCGATTTGAAAGTTTCTTTCAGTGTTAGATAGCTCATTTATCGAGGATGGCTATAGGCTACATATCATCGCGTTAAAACCAATAGGAGCGGAGCAGTAATGAAGAATGTCTCAAAATCGGGCTATTTTTAGAGCATCCGCTGCGTGTTAGTGTCAGTATTATATGCGTTGCCATGGTAACATGATAACATTCTATCGGAAATATTATTAGGATTTATTTTGTGTTCCTGTTCAAAAGTTTATTCTACGTTATTTTTAATTCCAATTTTTGATTATAAGTAGTACGTTGCTATCGCAAACATTTTTAAAGTCTATTCTGTGCTGCTATTCTAAAAGGTTAGTAGTAATAATATTCGTCCATCAATACAGGCGAAGGAATTAATCCATACTGCCAATTCTGAAGTTGTAAATATAGGTAGTTGTTATGTATTCTCTACCCAGTTTTCTTCTATGTCTAAGTTGATGTAAAAGTATAAGCGCCAAATATTTCGTAAATTTTTATCTTCTTAATTTTCAAGACCCCAGAATACATGTGCTCCGTGGTATTATTTTTCATTCATTTCACTTATGCACAATAAACAAATCATATTACATAAAACGCCCTCAAATTAACACAATATAGAGTCAAATAACACAAGATTATGAATAAAATACAAAATCCTCTACATGACAGATTGAAATACCGTCAAAAACTTCTCAAAAAGTTTGTTCTACGTTAGTTTTGTTCTGAATTTTTGGTTTATGATATATTACGTATTATAAGAATTAAGTGTGTGTATATAATATTGAAATAAAAACTTTTTGATGAATACATATATCTGCGGTGCTACAAATATCAACATATTTTTTTAATTCTGTCGATATGTCTGTTTGTTTATTTGTTCCGGGTAATCTCCGAAATGGCTGGACCTATTTGAACGTTTTTTTTTCTTAAAAATGACTACGCCATTGACCTAGCAAGGTCTTAACAGCTTCAAGTTGTTACTGTAGATGATGTGCGTGTCATACATACAAATATTTTTGAAAGAGTATTATTGTTATTTACACATCTAATAACAATTTTAAATTTATTTAATACATTAAAAAAATGCGTGCGGAGCCGCGGGTAACAGCTAGTCTATTATATTTTTTAAACGTGAAACCGAATATGTTGATGAATGGAGATTTGTTATTCTTTCAAGTAAAAAACTATTCAACGTGTTTTGATAGAACTTTCCAGCAATATAGCTTACACATAACAATGAATACATACGCTATAATTTACAAAGATATTGTTTGAGTTGGCCAAAGTATAATGAATGAAAAGTGTCAAATATGAAACGATACTGCTGACAGTTATTATGACGTGGGTTGCATAAACTGCTGACGAATAATGTATGGTTTCATTATTTATGTAGACATAGTCGTGTGTGGCTGTTAGTTAAGAAATACTCCGTGAACACTTACTATAAGAATAGTACTTTTCTGGGAAATTGTGATTCAATCAGATGAAAATAAACATGATTACGAACAGGTTAATGAAGTATTTTCTAATTATTTTCTGTACGCGTTTAATTATTGTTTTTATTTCTTTCGAGTCTTAATGGTTTCTCATGATTGCACGAGTGACTGGTAATTTTAGCTCATTGCATCACGCGTAAAACAGTTCATTCTTGATCCGTCTTATTATCTGATTTTAGAAATGAAAGGTTCCCTGTATTCATAATATGTTTTAATAATTTGGTCGAATATGGACTCCAACAGTTTTACAAAAACTTTTGTAGCAAGGTTATGCGACTTTATGACCTGATTTAGCGCACCAAAGGTCATATAGTTAGTGATAACGGAACTTTATTTTCGTCACATGAGTTTAAAAACTTTTATTTACCGATATGACACAGATTATTTACATGTTGGAGGTGGTAGAGCCACACTGAAGTTATTAGTGGTTTCAACTCCAATAGGTCGGCTCGCCCGTGGTGGTACCACCCTCTCACAGAAAACCGACGTGAACTAAGTATGCTTAAATTGTTGTGTTTCGTTTGGTCAGTAAAAGCACCGGAGACCCACCTCTCTTTCCCCGCCCCTCCCATCCGTCCTAATCTATCCTAATCACAGGCTGGCAACGCACTTGCCACTCCCCTGTTGTTGCTAGTGTCTATGGACGGCGGTGATCACTTAACATCAGGTGACCCACCTGTTCGTTTGGCTCCTATGATATAAAAACGATGATCAAGTCAAAACTATTGTAAAAATCGTGATATATACATATACAGTATATTTAAAATATGTGACATGTTACAATACAGTCCGGCAAATCGGTAATATGCTCTGAGACTTAATTCTAAAGGTTAACACTAGTACCTAAAAGACTGATACTAGTTTTACTGAATCTGAAAAATAGGGTAACCCGGTTATAGCAGTTTCTGGTATTTAGAGTAAATTTTGTTATAAACGACCTAATATTTTCGGTTCTGTCGTTGGTGCTTATCCGGGGAAATTAATATTGCATTGCTGTGTACAGTCTGTAAATGTTTATTTTACTTGAAACTGTCAACTTGTTTATACAGTGCATCGGAATGTTTGCCTTGCAGTTGAAAAGCGTGTTTATATTCATTTTTGACTGACGTTTCACATGTTTTACAGTGTTTAGTCTAATTATTAATCTGGAAGAACTAAATATATTCTAAACCATAAATAAATAAATTTCACTTTGACTTCCCTGGTGTTGCCATTCATTGCCTATGAACGGCGGTGGCTACTTAACACAAGGTGACCCGCCTGTTCGTTTGCCCCTATAATAAATATATAATAGGGTTTTTATGGGTTTCTATGGGACTACAGTAAGGAATTCTTTAAGGGGAGAATAAATAGGTTATTTGAAGGGTCGGCATCGCGTATATGACACCTCAGGTTTTACAAGTGTCTATGTGTCTATAGGCTGTGGTGACTGCTCAGCATCAGGCGGCTCATCTGCTTGTTTGCTATCATCGTGGTATAAAAAATGAATTTCATTTTAATGTCAGTAGATATTGCATCGACATGTATAATATTTAGATAAAGTATATAAAAAAGAATTGTAGATATGTACTTAATTTTAATTTAGATATATACATTTATCTACATGTCATTTGTATTTACCCGAATGCGTAGGATACAGAATAAAACAGTGTTAATGTTTTTTGAGTGTGTCCACTCTTTTGGCACGCTTGGCAGCCTAAACGGCTTGATGGATCTTAACATATGGGTTGTCTTAATTGTTGGAGTGAGATAGCTCGTTAAGTATGATGTTTGTACAAAAGAGAAGCAAGATAAAATAGAGTTTTAAAGTATCAACGCCCATCTGAACAGGTCGTTTGACAATTTAATCTATCTTATTTCTAAATTAATACGTTCGTGTACGTAATTGTACGTACATCACTCAAAAACTACTGGAATTATTAAGATCATTTGGTTTTAGTATTATTTTTAAGATACTTGATCTCCATAAAAGATATAGCTTTATTAAAAGTAAAGTTAAATATTATAGTGGACGTTACTGTGTACTTCCGTCTGGAATATATTATAAGCTATACTCTATTTGTCCGAGTGTAAAAGTGTACGACTGTAATTTATTGCTAGTGGTAGTGGTAGTCAACCAAGGAACACGTTTAAAATTTTTTAAATAGTAATATTTCGCTCTCTCTATTACTAGTTTCAGGTAAACTCGGGCAAATACAATTAATTTTTTTTTTTGAGATGTGGTAGCTACTTAAATATCGTTATAATTTTAAAGACTATCAGAAAAACAGAAGTGTTACCGAGGAATATGTCAAATTAGTTAGTACATACAAGTACAATGACGGATTTTTTTATATTAAAGGAAGCAATCGAACTAAGTAATCACCAACGTCTATATACACCAGCAACATCAGAGGAGTCCCAAATGCGTTGCCAGCTTTTATTGGTGAGCAAGGGAAGGAGCTGACCGAACGAAACGCAATAATACAAGCAATGTTACTTAACGTCGGTTGTCGGTGTTGGGTGGTAATACCGGGGACGAGCCGACCCTTTCATCCTGAAACCAGTTATTTCTTCAGCTTGTCTCACCACCTACAGGTACTATTATATATATATACATGTATACTACCTACAATTACTTTTACATAAGCAATCATATCAACAATTGTTTAATTTCTTCTCATAGGTATCAAAAAATAATATTAAAATGTACCAACTCCTGAATTATCGCATCATATGTATATCGTTTCGTAAATGTTAAATTAAAAAAAAAAAACCTAGCGAAATCTAACCTTGATTAATATCTTCGAAATATTTTTAAACCGCAAACATAATGTATTCGCATATTCTGACGTCTTTCTACGACGACTAAATGTCTTCCTGTGACCATAATATATAAGTCGTAAACACATAAATCTGTTAAAATGAAAACTCATCAACACCGCGGACGAGATAAAAAGAAAAAAAAAACGTGTCGATAAATCCACAACACAGATGACATGATCTTCAGTGATGGGAACATGTGTTTCTTTGAATCATAAATTTCCTGTGCGGTCCTATTAACGTTTCGGATAATTTATTTATTTAAATTAACTTTACGATTTGATTTTAAACGCGGTGATGTTAATCGAATTTAACACTCGATGGCGTCCCGTGAGAAAAACCGGTGACTTTTAAGGAGGGAATAATTTATCAGGATTCTGATATTCGTGAGGAAAGGAAGGGAAGAAAGGGAGAGAAAGTAAGCTGGACCTCCGGCTCTTTCACTGACCGAACGAAACGCAACAATGCAAGCACTGTTACTTCACGCCGGTGTTTCTGTGGTTCGGGTGGTACTTGTTTAAAAAAGGTTTCGTAAATGCACCGCACTCGCTGAATGTTCGCCATCTTCATCTTTTGTCTCGCTTTAGTTAGATTAGGTTAGATTTGCGAAAAAGGATAACGCGAACTCGCCTCGGACGAGCGCGGTGCATCTAATACGAAACCATTTTAGAGCAAGTATTCAGTACGTATTTAACTTTTTTTGTAATAACACCGTGGAAAAAAACAAGCATGTTCTATGAACGATTAAAATTGAATTTAGCTCATTTTGAAATGTAACGACATATATAATGGCACAATAGTAAGATTTGTAATAATGTGAATCATAATTAATAGATATGCAGGAGATTGTTTCGACCTTTCCTCCTACAGTCAACGTGTTGAATAAACAGGCGCCAGTAAATTCATATCGGTACGACTCTGCTATGAATTAAATCTAATTCCAGTCAGAATAAATAAACGTCGTTTCATGTCGACGTATGATAAACATTCAAGCACATTTAACGCCAAAACTTGTATTCAAACACTTTCATTTAGTGCTATATACTTTCTTTCAAACGTTTTCGAAGAAATATTTGCCAGTGTCAATATATTTTATTTTCATGAAAGTAATATAAAGTAACTATGTGATAGTTGGATTCGTTTATATATTATTACTTCATAATATATACCTTCTTTATAATGTATTCAACATTTGTAAGTCCGGTTATAGTGTTATTGTAACTAAATTTTTAGAATTTTCCAATATAATCGCCGCCGCGCCAGCCCACGACAATTTCAAGCTCTGAGAAATTCACACTTTTGTGTTTTCCCCGATAACTAATACGAATCATTGGGTTTCCCACATACAGTAGTACTACAAGAACATTTCTCAGGGTCAGTTTTCCTCAAGATGTTTTCCTTCACCATCAGCTCAGAATGTTTCCAATTTAAATTAATAAATATACGCGAATTTCGATAAATTCTATGGTAATTGCCAGGATTCGAACGTGAACTGCGGATTATTATTCCACCGGTCAATCCACAAGACTACCACGACTTAGTAATAACAATTTTAATATTATTCATACTGCTATTCCTAGTTGGCCCCGTATGAATAAATTTAATCGCTGGGCTCCAGATATTGATATAGGTTTCTGGCCTGCATCTCATTGGTAGAGTACGGAGCATACATACGCTTTATATAGAAACTCAATAGCTATCACTTGGAGAAGAAGAAAAACAAATTGAATTTGAAAAAAAAAAACGAGGTAGTCTTAAATACTGTCGTCAGAAATGCTATTATTATAACCATATATATATATATATTACTAGCCTCTGCCCGCGACTTCGTTCGCGTGGAATAGATACTTCAGGCTAAGGCTAACATGCAGCGGAAGCTCTCAAGAGGACAAAACCCCGACTTTTAAATATTCTTCACTAGTGTTCCGCTCCTATTAGTTTTAGCGTCTTTATATATAACCTATAACCATCTTCGGTATATGAGCTATATAACACTGAAAAAAATTTTCAAATCGGATCAGTAGTTCTTGAGATTACCCCCTACAACGTCACAACATCACAAACGTTACCTCTTTATAATATTAGTATAGATTATAACCATATATTTTGCGTTTTGACTTCTGTCGGAAACCCTTATTCTACCTCGACTTTTTTTATTCCTTTTTATTTTCACTGTACCCTCCAGGTCGGAATTATTTATACGGTCCCATTAATACCTAAACAATATTTTATACGTTGTTAACTAAGCGTGTAGCTTAAACGATTTAAACTGTTTAGCTGTTATGAATTAACTAAAACACGAATTAATTTGTACACATGTTACGGTGAATTACTTTGACGTAATATATTTCAAGATTAATTTGGAGGTCGCGTCGCGTGTACCCGTTCCAACGGCGCGTCAGTGTCGTTGAATTCGACATGAAAAATTATTCCGTCAGATATTCAGCTGAAATTTTAAAGAAATATTCTAGGCGGACGTAAACGAGATAGTCTTTGTCGTGTTAAATTTTCAAAAATTACTGAACGAATTTTCATGCGGTTTTCAAAAATCAACATTTATCGTCATATTCCTACCAATTTACAAAAAATCTTGACAAATTATGCACCTAAACCTTCCACATGAATTACTTTATGTGAGGGTAAAAACCTCATGAAAATTCGTTCAGTAATATTTTAATTTATCGTGAACAGACAGACAGACGTGTGGAGGACTTTGTTTCATTATATGTAGTGATATTAGTTGTGATGATTTTTATTATCAGTTCAGCTAGACTCCGTGACTTTGCACACTTTGATGTATTAATAAATCTAACCCTTTTTTCTAAGATTCAGTGTTAAATGCTTATATATATATAGAAATCCAGTGTCATAATGTTAATTAGTTAGTTAACTAGTTAGTTTAATAATGTTAGTCAACCATTAATAATATAAAGTTCATAAATATTATACTGAAATCATTTTTGTATATTCGAATGTATTTTATCAAATTTTGGACACGAAAATTATATTCCACTCTGAAGTCTATGTATATAAAAATAAATTGCATGATTCAAGGGCATCATTCTTAGACATTAAAACACACTATAAATGGTGCTGGAACTTATTATCTGACAAATCGATAATGTGCTTTGGGACTTTATTAGTTAGTTTTAACACTATTACCTAAAAAACTGTTACTGGCCGTAATGGGCCTGAAACATGGAATGACCAATTTGTAATTATATCTAGTATATAGATTGTATAGGTATTTTACTAAATCAAACTTATCTAGGTTCTCGTGGGCACACACTAGATTGTCAAGAATGTATTGGCGGATGAGGATGTCTTCAAACGCTCACACACACGTACAGACTTAATATATTCTATAGCATCCATATTTTAATGATTTTAGACAGTATGTTATCGGAAATCGTCAACAATGCTATAAGTTTATAAAAGCTAAAATTACACGTAACAAAATGGAGTAGTTCTGTGACAAGATTTACGAAATTTCTTTTAACTTTAATGCACTACAAATTTCAAAGTGTCATTTATTATTTGAACTATGAAAAAGGATGACACGTCGTTTTCAGGTTTATAGAATTATATCAGGAGAGTAAATAATGTATTTAACAAAGCAAATATTAAAAGTGTAATGGATGTATAAAATTTTCTACGGTAGTTCCTTATAGAAATTAGATGAACCCAAGAACACAAAAGAGGACGGGGGTAGATCTAGTTACCTAAGATTTGAGAAATATCGGATGGTTCTCCAGACGCTGTCAGTGCGAAATCCCATCGGGTATACGACATAATAAATTATAAAATTCCACAATGTTTGCTTTGAATTTAAATTGTCTAGATGATCTAGGTTATGTCTTTTTGCTTTTAAGCTGAAACTTTTAATGGAAACGTAAATTAATCATGTTTATTACATATATAAATATGGATATCTATATATTTATATAGCTTGTAAATGTAAATACAATTGACGCAACAAACTTTCATTGTCTAGTAAAGCAATCACTAAATTATAATAATACTAGTTACTATCCCGTATTTGCAAGAATGTCTTATTATTTGTTACCAGCTGATACTCGCGACTTTCTGTGTGTTGTTTGCTATATTGCAAATATAATTTTGTGTAGAAAAAGAAATTATATAAAGACATACTTCGCTTACAAAAATTAAGTATTATCTATACATATAATAAAAATGAAGTGTCTGTATGCAATATCGAAATTTAAAAAAATGACTGATTGGGTATGAAAGTATATACGCTTCTGATGACAATAAATGCAATTTTTAAAATTTTTGTTGTTCTGTCTGTCTGACTGTCTGTTTGTTCCGGGTAATCTCCGAAACGGCGGGACCGATTTTGACGGGAATTTCACTGACGGATAGCTGACCTTATAAAAAGTGATTCAAACAATTTTATTTTATACTAGTTGTTAACCGTGGCTTCGCCCGCAGTACTATCTTCAAAACGATTAGATCGACTTTCACGGGACTTTCACAGACAGCGAACCTTATAAAAAGTAATTGAGGTTATTCTATTTTAGAGTAGCTGTTACCCGCGATTTTGTCGGTATGAATTTTAGCAACTCATTATTTATTACCATTATTAAAAACGCGTGCGGAGCTGCGGGTAAAGCTATAGTTAGTAATATTATCGTTGTCAATGGGACACGCCATTCTGAAACATATTTTAATGAATTATATTTTTTACTATCTCTGCCCGCGACTTCGTCCGCGTGGAACATGATGTACATAACAGTCACTAATAAAATCACCTGAATGTATGAAGTGTAATTATTATCTACTTTTCTCACGTACTTAAGTTGCGTTGTTATTGAAATTACAATAACTTCTTATAAACTGACCCAATTTTAATAAGTAAAGACTAACATAACTCTACATCCTTATTATATGTATAGCTATCTTATGGATAGTAATAGTCTCGTCTGCCGTCATGTTCAACTGCACCCGATTAGGCCTCCCACGGCAGCGGCTTAAGCCTAGGTTCGATCCCTCGGTAGGGAGCCCTTGAGTGCGTTGCTTGCGCGATACGGTGACACATAAATATACATCACCGCTACAACACTACACGATCACCCCCACACACGTGCACGCCTACACGCTTACACATGAAAGTGGAAGGGTTTACTTTTTTTCCCCTTATCGAACTGAAAAACTCTCAATTTTCCGATAATAAATATATAGATGAGTTGTTGAGGCGTGTATGCTTGGTACAAATATACGTTTCAACAACTCATACATATATGAATAGTTAGCTAGGTTAGCTAAGATAGGTCGCGATTTTGCATGCAACAGGCAACAGCCAAGCCGAGGTGTGCCGTGCACCCTTGAGCTGGTTTCCAAAATAAAATCGGCTGAGTGCCTTAAGCGCTCACCTTAGTAGTCCGGTGAAGCTGTTAAGACCTTGCTGGGTCAATAGCGTAGTCATTTGGAAAAAAAAATGTTCAACCGACTACCGAAAAACGCGTTTTAATTCTTTTTGTTGTTTTAGTTACTAATATTCGCTTTCTTTCTATTACTAGTCTAACTTTAATTTATACTAGTCTAGCTTTAATTTTTTTTAGTACAGATAAAAACAAACAATTTTTTATTGCAATGAGAATGGCAGCGGAATCAATTAAGACGGAATACGTTATCAGTTATTTGTTAAATATTCTTAAGGGATTTTATTCCACCGAACATATGAGCCCCATTGTTTCCAATCTTCCTTACTACATCGTGAGAGTTGATGAGGTATCATTACCAGGTTATACAGCATCTTAGCTTCATCCGAACCTAGTTCAGTTAAGATGCAGTGACAACTACCAATTTTCTAGCAACCACTGTTGATACTTCTCATCAACGACTCTCTTTTAGTGCTGTTCTTAGTACACTCCATCATCAAGTGATGGACATCCTTATTTTTTCTGCATAGATCGCAGTTGGGAGATTCCGCTCTTCTCATTAGGTATACAAAACTTCTCGTTGGATAATGCCAACTTTATCTATCTATCTTTAAACGAGCAATTTTTATAATTTTTTACATATTCAGGATCTCAGAAACGGCGTCATCTATTTCGTATTTCGCCGGCGCTGTCAAAACAAAAATAGCAGAGATGGAAATCGATTGCTTTGAAAATCTGTGTAACTCCAGTTTGAATCTGAGTTGCAGCAGAAGAGATTGATTTATTTTTAATTTTTTTTTTTGGGAAAAATGTTAATTTTATAAGGCAAACCTAACAGTTTATTTTAATTAAATAATGTTTTTTAAAGAACCGAGTTAGGCTCGGTCGCCCAGGTACTCGGTTAAAGTCTCTAACCTAATGTGTATAGTGCAAAATATTCTAAGAAAAACATCTGGAGTTAGTAAAGACTCGTCATTGTTAATTACCAAGAATACGTATGCCAATATACTTGGTCTATAGTGTCTCTAGGAAAATTTTGACTCGGTTACAAAATAACAAGCCAATAACCATAGGTCGTAAACCAACTCTGAAATTTTTAACATGATCATTAATATAGAAGCGTTATATAGTAACGAAAAAGTTACATACCTGCAATGGAAAGAGGAGGAGAAAATTTTTTATTTTGGAAACTCAAGCGAAAGAAAGTATTGGATTCCTTAAGTTCTGTTGTAAATAATTTATATTGTATTTGATTCCGACCTCAACCTTCTAAGTAGCTGAACAAAGAGTTAAGTGTTGAAAGATTCGCAGTAGGGTACTTGTACTCCGAGCGATGTGTGGTCACTGATCAATTATGATATAGTGAAGTTTCCATAAACAAGTTTTAGGAGCTCTTACTACTTTCAGTCATTCTAGACCAATTGATTTGTATTTACATAATCCTATAAATACACCATTTCCTTTGCTTTTGATTAAACTGACTAGTTGTTCAATCGACACGTGTATTCCAATAATGATTAAAAAAAATACTTGTATAACATGCTGTATATTAAAATGGATTGGTGTGAATACTATAAACGTGCCAGGTTTAATTAAATATCCTACTACAATGTTCTGAAAATATTAAAGTAATCGACATGATACAAAAAGATACTCGTTTACAATCGTTAATAGTAGTTATTGTTAACGGATGTACAGGGTGAGAATCATTTACAGACATCACTATCATGTATCACTTCACAACCAAACGTTATATAAAACACTACAGATTAAGTATATAAACAAGAGTTAGTGAAAATAAACTTCTCTTTAACATTCTCTGAATGAGTGTACCAGTTAAAAACAATTCTATTTCGATTGCGGCAGACATGAAACAACATTGTTTATACGCGTTTAATCTCATCACAATTGTTACAATTTAATTTGTTTGATTTTTTTTCTTTTCGCTTCAAAGACAAACGGCAAGTTTGGCCTCTATCATTCGGGTAAAGTAAACGAGTTTAAAAATGCGTTGTAGCAACTCTATAGTCAGCATTAGGGTCGGGGGTATTCAGTGTTAATATCGATAAAAAAATTCACTTAGTGACGTGAATATGTATAATTGAAAATTTATCTAAACGTGGCTGTCTATGAAATAACGCGTTCATTTTTTTTAAATATTGTGATAAATTTAAACGACTGTGTATTTTGTATTTATATTATCTACTTCTATCAGATTCTTTTAAATATTCCCTATACCGTCTACGGATAATACTACATTCTCTTTTTTTTCTCGAACCGACTACGCTATTGACCCAGCAAGGTCTTAACAGCTTCATCGTACTACTACTACAATCTCTTAACCCTAAAGCATAATAGTTACTAACTTACAAGTTAGAAAGATATTGTACTGGTACATATATCACTTAATAAGTCATGAACATAAACAAAACGATTTGATTAAAATATATTGACAAGTACTGGAAGGAGTTTCTGGCGGGATTTTATTCTGTAATGTAGTGGATTTTATTCATAACCTTGTGTTATTCGACTCTATATTGTGTAAATTTGGCGGTGTTTTACGTAATATAGTTAGTTTGTTGTGCATAAGTGTAGTGAATGGAAAATAATACCACAGAGCATGAAATTCTGAGATGCCACAAAAACTTCCTGGAAGGTTCTAGCAAGGGATCCACCATCTTGCTAGAATATTGATTCATACGATGTTTAATATTGAAATGATCGCACGATGCTTGTGATATCATTGACTACGTGATAATGGCAGTAATAATCGGAAAGAATGATTGCCAAATACAAAGTAAAAAAAAAGTGCTGGAAGGTTGACAATTTCAAAAAATATGTTTTTATGTAAAAAGAAAAGACATAGATAAAAATTTTTGGTTGGAAAATTAACAACAGAACTATAAAAATAATAATAAAAGGGATAGGACTAAAACGACTACCAACCGTCATCTTGAAACGTTTCTTCCGACACAATAATTTATGACTCCTAAAGTTACATATACCCCAGTATTATATCTAGCTAAAATTAATTAAAGTTTAAATTAATTATTTCAATGTATTTGAAACTACCAGTCTTTAACATCTACCTTTGATTCGTGGCGTTATTTGAAAAAAAGTCATGTTTACTTCTGTCTTCGCCAAATCTGAGGTCACTTTTATCAAAATATTGACTTTTAATCTTAATTTTGATTAAGTGTATCAAAATACTTTGAACTGTTAGTTTTACACTCCAACTAAATGTGCATGTCGTACGATATTTATAATCAGCAGACTAAACAACATCTATTAATAAAAGTATATTTGTAAAACTATTTAAAAATTAGTCAAAATTAACTCGAATTACAGACAGAGAGTAACACGTATAAATAGCACAATATTATGCTTTTATGTAAATGAAGATGTAAGCTTCTTGACGCGAAATTATCGTAGGAAATGGGTCATAATTCATTTGATTGCATTGAACTGGGTCATAAATTATACAGCGCTGTTTCTACAACAGTTCAAAGATGAGCGGCGGGATTGAGCAGCTGTCCGTTTCGTGTAGACTTGAAATAATAATGTTAATTTTCTATTTTTATTATAGTTTTAGTCTATTAATAGGAGAAAGTAACATTTTTAAAATTTTATTTTTGTCAATCATATTACACCTGCCGTTGTCGATGCAATAATACTACAAGTTTCTTGTGATTATTATTTCAATGTTCTAACAAAATGTTGGTACGCATGATAAAGCAGTCCAAGGAGATTTTGTGGCATCATATAGCTCATGCTCCGTGATGTTATTGCCTATACTTCTTTTGTAACAATATCCAAATTATATTACGTAACATGCCACTAATATTACAAAATATAAAGTTAAATAACACAAGTTTATGAGTAAAATATAAAAGTCACTACATCACAGACCAAGATTCAGCCAAAAATCACAGAACATAATTTTGAAATCACACATATTGCGAACTTCATAATAGATTTTTTAACACGTTTGAGCAAATCTTTATATAACATTTAGTGTTGACATGGTCTACTTTAGAAATACGATATACGAAGACAGAGTATCACAAGGACTGTAAGTTTTAAATGAGAAAATAATTACCTAACCGTAATCTTGCTTCGCATTTTGAATGCAACTTTAGTATAAAAAGTATAAATAAAAAAAACTATTATACGTGTAAATTGTATAGTAAATCACGTTATCGGATAAAAAATTATGAAATGCAAATATCTATATTATTATAAAAACTTTATTTTTACTCGTGTCAGACGAAAAATAATTTACACAAAATGACCGCCGATTATTAACAGCAGGTACCATGAACAAAGATAAATTGTTACCATCTAAACCTACAATAAAGCAAATAGATATTAATAACTGGTAAAATCTGCCGTCGTTCATTTTACTATCACAGTAACTTAAATGATTCATTTTGTATTTGAAATAAAAATATAATAAATTGATTTGCGTAACAGAGCGAAACGTCGAGCAATGTTATGTGTTATGTTATGTGTATGAGTATAACTCATTCTAAAGATTCTAGACGCACCATTTCGTACATTATATTTGTGTATATGGTTATGTTGTGTATTAGTACAATTTCGAAATATGACGAGTTGGCGCGGACGCAATTCTCTTTTATTTTGCGATGCATAGTACAACTCTCAAAATATACTAGTGTCTAACGGAAGGTTTTTTAATCGTCATTAGTAATTATTAATTAATATTATGAAATTATTCATTATTCTATTATAATTGAAGTAAACAGTGTGAATTTGAGTTTATGAAATGAAGGTGTGTAAAGAAAAAGAGATAGCTATAAATGTATAAGTTTTAGGCCGTGAGAGAGTATGTTCTTAATCTGCTCGAAATATATGCAAAGAGAGGGAGAGAGAGAGAGAGAAACGTTGAAATCTATAGCATGTTGGATCATAGTGAGAATCGCGCACGTTTAAGATTTACTCTCTGTATTATATCTGCATTCTATTAATATTATAAATATATTTTAAAATACTACAAGATAGTGCCGAAGACTACCGTTTATCATCTCCATAGTGTTATTCTCTTGAATCTTAATCAGAATATTATATTTTACTACGATCGCGTTTTAACTGACGGTCGATTTTTCTCATCACTATTTTATTTTTCATTAAATGCCTAGGTACTGTGTAAAATACAAACATATGATTGCTTTCACCAACTTCATATCCTTAAGTTTAAAAGTCTTCTTATATAATAATTGAAAATAGTTGCAGAGGTAACATGTTTTTAAAATTTAGTTTGTGAAAATCGGGTGGATTTTTTTATCAATTTGTAAATAACTTCCTGCTAATCCAAGATCTTAAAATATTGAACACAGCTCAGCATTCGATTGTAATGAAAGAAAATAAAGAACAGGAGTAGAAATAATGCTCTCGGATAGGATAATATGAAATGAAAATAAAATCAATCGACTGAAATCAACTTGAAGATATACAAAGTAGAAATTTTATATTTTTTGATTCACTATAAGATGCATTTTTTTAGACGTATAATTTGCTCATAAACACCACTGTCAATAAAACTAGATACCTTCCTAAACATGAAATGCCAATGAAAAACGACATTTAAGTCATCTCCTGTAGAATACAGGCGTTAAATGATCACCTAGGTGCAGTCATAATTCCTTATCATATATATATTGCATTTGGCTACGACTTACTATCCCTGTCGTTTCAATGCCAAATGTGTAACGATTGTTAGGAAAGTTATCTCAAGTTACAAATAATCTTTAAGAGAATTTATGTATATGCGGTGTTTTAATAGAATAACTATGGGTAATCGTATGGTTAAGTTTTTTAATGATGATTGAACATTCAATGATAGTTCAGACTCAATACTAGCTACAGGGAGCGCAGAAAGATCCTGCAGGCTGCCATCAGCCGGGCGAAGGAAGCGGCATGGGAGGAACTGCTGCAGACGCTGGAGGGGGATCCTTGGGGGCGCCCGTATCGGATCGTACGCAATAAGTTGCGATCCTGGGCGCCTCCGGTGACGGAGTCCCTCCTGCCGGAGGTGGTGGCGAGGGTCGTGGGAGAGTTATTCCCCGACCCTCCGTCGCTCTCGATTCCTCCCATGCCTCCGCCTCGGATGGAAGTTGAGGAGGTGTTGGACAGCCCTCCTCCAATCACGGAGGGGGAGATGGGGAGGGCTGTTGAACGCCTCCTCAACCGGCGGAGAGCGCCCGGTCCTGACGGGGTTCCGGGCCGGGTGCTCAGCCTTGCGCTGGGCCATCTTGGGGGGTGGCTTCGTGGCTTCGGGAGCTGTTCGACCGGTGTCTGGCGGTCGGGCAGTTTCCGAGGCTCTGGAAGTTGGGGCGGCTCTGCCTCATAGCGAAGGCGGGCCGCTCTCCGGACTGCGCGTCCGGATATCGGCCCCTCGTCCTGCTGGACGACGTCGGAAAGGTGTTGGAGAGGGTTGTTTCTTCCCGAGTCGTGCAGCACCTGGAGGGGGTGGGGCCGAATTTGTCGAACGCGCAGTTCGGCTTCCGGACAGGACGTTCCACAGTGGACGCCCTGTGCCTCCTAAAGTCGCTGTCGACGGAGGCTACCTCCCAAGGGGAGAGGGTCTTGGCGGTGTCCCTAGACATCGCCAACGCCTTCAACAGCCTGCCGCACGGTGTCATACGAGAGGCTCTCCGATATTTCGGAGTGCCTCCGTACCTGCGGCGGCTGTTGGAGGCGTACCTGGAGGACAGGGAAGTCGCCTACGTCGACGGCGACGGGCGGATGGTCCGGCGGGCTACAAGGCGGGGCGTTCCACAGGGGTCGGTCCTGGGGCCGCTCCTGTGGAATATGGGCTACGACTGGGTGCTCCGCGGCGTGCTCCCGTATGGAGCGCGTCTAATCTGTTACGCGGACGACACCCTAGTCGTAGCCCGGGGGGGCGAATGGAGGGAAGTGGAGCGCCTGGCCACGATGGCCACAACTCTCGTGGTCAGGCGGATAAGGAGGTTGGGCCTCAGGGTGGCTCTCGAGAAGACCGAGGCCATACTTTTTCATGGGCCTCGGCGGGGGCCACCACCTGGGGCCCACATAATGGTGAAGGGCGTCCGGATCAGGGTGGGGGCCCAAATGAAATACTTGGGCCTTACCCTGGACGGGCGCTGGCATTTCGAGCCCCATTTTGCGGGGCTCGGACCGCGAATTGCTGGAGCTGCGGCGGCACTCGGCCGGTTGCTCCCCAATGTAGGAGGGCCGGGTGCCGGGTGCCGTTGACTCTTCATGGGAGTCGTGTGGGCGATGGCCGCCTACGGGGCACCGGTCTGAGCTGATGCCCTCGGTGCCACCAACGTGCGTGCGCTGCGCAGTACGCAGCGTATGGTGGCACTGAGGGCAATCCGGGCATACCGGACGATGTCATCGGCGGCGGCCTTTACGCTCGCCGGTTCCCTTCCCTGGGAGCTGGAAGCTGGGGTGCTCGCCGCCGTGTATGAATTCACGGCGGTGAGGAGGCGTAGTGGGGAGCCTCCGGCTCCCAGGGAGATAGAAGTTAAAAGGCGGGAGTTGCGGGAGGGGGCTATAGGGAGGTGGATGCAGGACCTGGCGGACGCGCGCTTCGGGAGACACACCGTCGACGCCGTCCGCCCGGTTCTGCGGGAGTGGATTGGGAGGAGATGGGGCTCCCTGTCGTTCAGGCTGGTGCAGGTGCTGACCGGACACGGTTGTTTCGGGTGGTACCTGCACCGGATCGCTCGCAGGGAGCCGACCGCCGCCTGCCATGAGTGCGGTGCTGAGGAAGATACCGCGCAGCACACTCTCTCTGAGTGTGCTGCGTGGGAGGTGGAGCGCCGCACTCTGGTGGCGGTGGTAGGAGAGGATTTTTCGCTGCCGAACGTGGTCTCGTCCATGCTCGGCAGCGAACAGGCGTGGCGAGCAGTGGCCTCCTTTTGCGAGGAAGTCATCTCGCAAAAGGAGGCAGCGGATAGGGCCCGCGAGGCGGACCCCCTCAGTGGCCGTCTTCGCCAGCGGAGGACCGGCAGGAGGAGGCGGCGCTTTGCCCAATTCCTCCTGCCCCCGTAGCCGGACCTGAGGGGATGTAGTCGGGGGGCTCATCCCCTCATTGCACAGGTCCGGCGGACGGGGGGGCAGCTGGCGTGTACCCAGCTGCCTCTCTAAAGGTGGGAGCCCGGCGGCAAACTTCCGCCGGGTGGACCGTTGGGGCGGCTATTCAAGGGGAATAGCGAAGAACGATCCCTTACCGCCCCAACATCACGGTCTGTCGGTACACCGTGGGGTTTTAGTCCGTGCGAGTCGGACATAACTCATCCTCTCCCCCGGGAGGATGGGTATCCATAAGGGATTTCCCCACGTTAAAAAAAAGAAAAAAAAAGACTCAATACAGTATTTGAATCCGTTTCGATCATTTTTATGGTGACCATAGTGCTAATGAAGTCTTCGAGAGTCTTACCTAAACTACATAAAGTTTTTTCACTTTGAAATCATAAGGCTTATCCTCGAGTAACATTTAGTCCTTGTTTCATTGAAATCGCTTCACTCTATCAAAATTTATTGTAATTTTAATGACGACGCGACTTAAGTACTAGAGAAAAGTAGATAAGTAAATGGACTTAATACATTCAGATGGTTTCATTAATTATTTTTTTACATTAGATTCCAAGCAAACAAAATCAGGGGCATAGCTAATACCAAATATTTTACAGCTTAACCCGAAACTAGGTTAATATTACATTTAAAAAACCACTAAAATTAAAAAAAAAACGCATGATGTAAGCAGAGAAATAAGAGCACAGTGAAAACATCTGTAACATATTTCAAACCATATAAATCAAAACGTATGCATTAAATTTATATTAAAATTCAAACAATACCGACGTAGAAATGAATATTATGAAAAATGTTCCAACAAAACTTTCAACGATCGTAAATAAAATTTAACGAGATAAAGGATTATAATATTTATTACATCGATTGTTTCGGATAGTCTTTTTTTATCGAGTGTCGATGTTTACGTTACATCACTATAAAGCGTGGGCTTTGCTATTATTAACACGGTATTCGTATGCTATCTGGAGGTAAAACAAAACGCACTGGAATCGTTATATTAAAACATATTTATATTCGAATTCTTATACAGTTTATTTACTTGTGTGTTTTTGGGTTCCGTTTTCACAGAAATAAACATATTGTTAAGCCTACGCTGTATTTTTTAAGCATAATGCTACTCCTACACGTGTGTGACGAAGCTTCCACAACATATAAAGACCGTCTTTTAATACTAGAAATAATCACAAATCAGTAATTTCAATTTTTAGGTTCAAAAAGACCATTAATGATGTTGGTTTCTATTTTATGGTTCCATAGATTACATTATCAATTTGTTGGATAGGAGGTTCAAGCACCGTCTAAAGCAGGTTCTAATGTCAAAGGGCTATTATTATAGTGGATTATTACATTAATGATGGCGTTGTCTGTAAAATACACTTCACTCAGTATATCCGCTAAAAATGATTTATATATACAAATAAGGTAAACCAGATGAAAGAAATAGTGATAAAGTTTTGACGTCCATAATCGCCTTCTCAAGGCTATAAATAAACAAAATATCTTCGATTTGATCACGCTAAAATTAACGTCAATTGTTGTTCCGATAAAGGATTTAAACAATCCCACATCTGAGTCATTCCTGAGTCTAAATTAGCGTCTGCGAAACACCTTCGTAAGTTAAATAGTTCGTAACGCATGACGTTAATATCTCCCCACACTTAACATTTGTCATACAATAAACTTCATGACGATACACGAAGGTATGGAAGAGGCGTAAAGGTAACCAGTTGACATTCTCGTCAATCATTCAACGATTTCTTTTCATTTGCTTTATCATAATAGATACAAGTTTCAGATGATGTCACTGTAGGATGAAATGTTGTACTTTTATTAATTTTCGCATATTATGTAGTAGCAAACAAGTGTGTGCTAAATGGTAGCTGTAGTCCATAGCAATGTGTAACTGATTTCATAAGGACTGCAATCCTAAAAACAATACATATTCTTAAACAATGTCCTCTGGCATGTCTGCCTGTCTGTTCGCGATAAACTCAAAGAATACTGAACGGATTTTCATGCGGTTTTAACCAGTAGATAAAGTTATTCATGAGAAAGGTTAAGATTTATAATTTATCAAGGTTTTTTTATTAACAGGGCAGGACAACGTCTGTCGGCCTCACTAGTATAATAATATGTAATGCAGCGGAACCCATCCTACGCGAGCCCGACTCGCACTCGACTGATTTTTTACACTATTGTAAATATTTGATTCTCCAGTCGGATTAACAAGCAGTTACGAGATTGTACAACTTTTATGTATACAAACATCTTGTAATTGAATACATTGGCATTCTTTACAATTTAGGTTACCTTATTTAATTAGTTTATAATTCATTTGTTACAATTTCCTACGATAGACATAATTTGATAAGCTATAGGAGCATATCTAACACCCGGGGACTTAGTACTACTCTCATGTTGAAATTTACATATATACGTATATTCCGGTAGATGTAGTTGAGAGCCGTCTTACAATAAAAGGCCACACTGCCACTTAATAGCAGGTGTGAAAACATTTGTTCAAAACATCACCGTCAGAGACCTGTACTTACTGCAAGAGTCCCACTGCAGGGCCATAGGCCTCTTCCCTAAGGAAGGTATGGGCAAAATCAGCACGTCAGCCTACGACGTATTAGTGATTTCAAACTCTGAGAAATCGACAGGTCTGTGTTTACCCAAATACAGTAGTACGACAAAAACATTTCTCACGTTCAGGTTTCCTCACGATCTTGTCCTTCACCGTCACCTAATAGTGTTGCCAATTTTAATTGGGTAATGTACGTGAATTTCGAACAATTCGTTGGTACATGTCGGGATTCGAACTTGTGGACATTGGATTTATACTCCACCAGTCAATCCACTAGACCACAATGATTTAAAAACATAAAGATTAGCAATTAGATTTTTACGGTTTTAAAAGAGTTTTAGATTAAGCGCTTTGCTGAAGTCTTTGCTGAAGTATATAGTACCATACTTTTCAATGAGAGTGTGAATACGTTTCTGAAAGATTGGTAATGCGAACCTTTCACATACTTTGTGGGTTTTAGGGTTTGACTTCAAATCTTGTTGAAA
The DNA here is from genome assembly GCA_014332785.1 of Antheraea mylitta. Lineage (NCBI taxonomy): Eukaryota > Metazoa > Arthropoda > Insecta > Lepidoptera > Saturniidae > Antheraea > Antheraea mylitta. The sequence goes on along the minus strand of JACEII010000162.1, from coordinate 20,463 downwards.
GAGATAAGCGTGTTTCAAATAAGTAAAATATAATTGAGCTTCCTAATCTATTAGTGAAAGCGTATGGCTTATAAACAAACATTATTTTACTCTGCACTGCTTATAAATAAAAAAATACTCAAAAATGTTTTCCTCATTTTTAACTTTGATTTGAAAACTTTAAGGTACCTAACCGAACACAATCAAATTCAAATCAATTCAAAACAGCGATAGAGGCTTATCAGTTAATTCACAAAATATAGTCTTAATCGGTTACGTACTTTTTTATTGTCTCTTTCTGTTACTTTGTTATACCCATAATATTTTAAAGTATAATTTTAGAGTATCATTTAGTTTTAATGTTTTATTTCTCTTTCTGTTTCAATTTCCTTGTTTTTGTATTTTTATGTTAAATCTTCAAATATGTAAAATAATTTGATACTTAATTTTTTAGTATTTAATTTATTGTTGGAGCATGCCGTGGTTGTCTGTAAATATGACTACTACATTTATAATGTATCAGAATAGTCCTTCTTTTTTTTTTACATGAGGAAATCCCTTCGGATACCCACCCTTGGCCGGGCAGCTAGGGTGGGGTATGTCCGACTTGCACGGACTAAAACCCCATGGTGCCTCCTTACACCTGTTGGCTGGGGAGCAGGAACTGTCTACGGCACTACCTCTGCTCACCCGGCAGGTGTCGGTCCCTCATAAGAGGCCCCTTCTGCGGCCTGAGGGGTCAAGGTGTAAGAACCTTCAGGGAGGGGCGGGTGTTAAACCCACCCCCGACGAACTGTGGGAGTCACACGGCACAATGCGACTCCACCGCGGGACCTGCTATAGTGCTGGGCGACGGACGTGCTCGCGTCACGTCGCCCGCAGGCGCTTTACGGCGGCCTCAAATCGTCTCCGACCCGTCGCCGCCGTGTTCGTCGGCCGTGGGATAGGAGCATGGTGGTCTGCTCTCTCTCCCTCTCAGCCGCCTCCTTAGCGAGCATAACTACCTCGCAGAATGAGGCGACGGAATTCCACCCGGTCTCGCTCTCAACCATCTTACAGACGACAGACGAGAGCGAGAGATCCGGGCCTAAGGCCGCGACGAGCTCGCGGCGTGGCACATCCCAGGCGGGACAAACTTCTAGAGTGTGCTGCGCGTTGTCTGTCGCGCAGTCACAGTGATAGCATCCTGCAACTGGCTCCCGGCCTATGCGATACAGGTAACTCCCGAAGCAACCGTGCCCC
>JACEII010000161.1:500269-572919 GCA_014332785.1 Antheraea mylitta | reverse complement strand
ACCACAGCAACTTGTGGCCGGGTCAGCTGGTGTAATGTAAAGAAAAAACGTTGATACTTTTTTGGACTTGCATTTACGAATTTATTGAAATTTTTCGTTAAGTTATTTTAGTAAATAAATTTATACATCGGGGGAGCCACTATTGACCTGTGGTACCGCGCTATTGACTATAGCGGGGGTGTTACTAATGATCTCAAACGTTATTGGGTGAATCAGTATCACTATGGATGATGTCATACTTCTACAGTGACGCCATTTTATCGCTGCCCCGACATATATTTCATAAAGATAATTTCTGATATTAAAAGAGCGTTTTTTATCCTAACTTAATAATTGTAACATGGGAATGATAATGGAAAATCAATAGTAGTATATTGGAAGTATTAGTAGTAGTAAGTAACAGTATCTAACTATGCATTTTAAATTTAATTTGCGTATTACAATAGGAAATATATATCGTTCAGACGTTAGACGCATGTTAAAAACTGTGAACAATATTTATTGAAATCATTGAATTATTTTGAGTTGAGATGCGCCGCCATATTGGCGTTGGTTGCTCTACCGAGCGCCATTCTCTTTACCCCTATTCTGCGGCCGGCTGTAATGCGACATGCAATAGACGGAATAAAAGATATGAGACTATATAAAAAAGATTCACTTTAAAATATAAGTTGGCTAGAAAAATACGCAATTGGTAAAAATCCTGCTATCTCACTACATAAACAGTTACAGTTATACGAACATAACGTTATTCAGATGTGTATAAGCATACAAACAGACGACATGGCGGACGACTGCTAGCAATTTTATAACTTCTGTCATAATTTCTATTCATGTCATTAATTTTAATAATTTAATATGGCCTTTATATATTTCAGTGTTCTGGCATTATGTGTCAAGCTGGCGTGAGTTTGGGTTATAATTTTGTAATATTAATACTTTGTTTTGAATAATATAGATTAACAATAAAATAACACACACAGAGAGTTAGCATAAGTCAAACAATTACGCATAAAACGTTCAAAAGGGTTTTTGGCTGGATCTTAGTCTGTCATGGAGTGGACTTTAATTTCATCCATTATCTTGCGTTATTTGGCTCTATATTTTTAAATATTGGTGGCATTATAGTTCAGTTATTGTGTACGAGTGAAGTGAATGGGAAATAATAGCACAGGTCATAAATTCTGAGATGTTACAAAAACTCTATGGAATGTGCTAACAAGAACTTTTCTGTTATATATTATTATTAGCGGGCCCGGGATGTTGTCCCGCCCTAGTAATAAAAAAATCTTGAAAGATTATGTACATAAAAAAAACTTCCCCGTGAATCACTTCATCTACTAGTGAAAACCGCATGAAAATCCGACCAATACTTTTGAGTTTATATACAATAGACAGACAGAATAGACAGACTGACTTGGCTGAGGACTTTGATTTATAATATTTAGTAATAAATATAATATCCTCTACTCAACAATGGCAGCAATAATATAGGAAATTGGTTGCAAAAAAAAAATGTTCAAAAACATAACTTTTTTTTTTTCTCGAAATGACTACGCTATCGACCCATCAAGGTCTTAACAGCTTCATCAGACTACTAAAGCGAGCGCTTAAGGCACTCAGCCTATTTTATTATGGCAACCAGCTCAAGGGTGCATGGCACACCTCGACTTGGCTGTTGCCTGTTGCATGCAAAATCGCGACCTGTCTTAGCTAACCTAGCTAACTATTCATATGTGTATGAGTAGTTGAAACGTATATGTGTACCAAGCATACACGCCTCAACAACTCCTCCATATATTTATTATCGGAAAATTGAGAGTTTTTCAGTTCGATAAGGGAAAAAAGTAAACCCTTCCACTTTCATGTGTAAGCGTGTAGGCGTGCTACGAAAATGTACTGAATTAATGTAAAGATATAGTGTATTATGATTTCAAAAAGTATTATTATCTACTATATATTAGGTATTTACCTATGAAATTCCCGTTTTGTATGAAAAAATTTAAGCAATTTTTTTTCATGTATTTTTCATTTATATTAATCGAAGTAATCACCCATGCAATCAATGCATCTTTGCCAACGCAGTGGCAGTTTATTGATGCCCTTCTTAAAGAAATCAGCTGGACGGGAGGCAACAAATTCTTCAAAGGCATTTTGTACTGCCTCTCGGGTATTGAATTTTTTTCCCGCCAAGGAGTTATCCAAATTCTGAAAAATGTAGTAGTCTGTAGGCGCAAGGTCTGGTGAGTAGGGCGGATGACGGAGAACTTCCAACCCCAGTTCTTGCTATTTGGAGACCGTCTGCTGTGCAGTATGAGGTCGCGCGTTGTCGTGCAGGAGCAGCGGAGACGAGCGATTGACCAATACTGGTTGGAGATGTGCCAGCTTCTCCATCATTGTGTTCAGTTCTTCACAGTACACATCTGCAGTATTGCTTACCCCGTTTGGTAAGAAGCTGTGATGAATCACACCGGCGCTAGACCGCTAAACAGTAACCATCACTTTTCTAGGGGTAAGTTTTCGTTTAGGGCATTGTTTAGGTGCTGACCGAAGATCCAACTAACTTGCTACTTGCGGTTATCAAGCAGAATCCATTTTTCATTACAGATAACAATACGATTCAAAATTCCTTCATTTGTGTGTCTGTTGAGCAGTACAAGGCACGTCTCGAAGCGTAAATCGCACTGGCGATCATTGAGTTCGTTGGGCACCCATTTGTCAAGCTTTTTTACCTTGCCAATTTGACGCAAATGGACCAATATTGATTTGACGTTAACGTCGAAAGATGGTGCTAATTCAGCCGTAGATTGTGTATCATCAGCTTTCACAATCGCCTTTAATTCGTCATTGTCAACCAAAGTCTTCGGATGATCGCGTGGTTCATTTTTCAGGTCGAAATTCCCAGAACGGAAGCGAGCAAACCAATAACAGGTGGTGCGTTGGTTTGTAGTGTTAGCTCCGTAAATCTCGATGTTCCGTGCCGCTTGTGCCGCGTTGCTGCCACGACGGTACTCATATTTCATAATTACTCAAATTTGTAACGTATTCATGATAACAAAAAAGATCGAAATGCGATGAAAATGTAACACTAATAAATAAACAAATGACTACTTTTGGAAAAATAATTCCATGTTTTAAAATAAAATTAATTTGAAATTAGAATTCTTAGTCAAACAACAATTATTTTGTTTAGAAGTGGCCAGTACTGTATACTATAGAACTCGCTATAGGCAGTTACTACTATCGACTAGCTATTATAAACTCAACGCTTTTAAAAGGCGATGAATATCAAAGATGGTGTCGATACATGTACTTTAAAAATTGTCCGGTTTATACTGACTCCATCATATAACTTATTATTATATTAAGTTATTTTAATAGAAAAGGTAATTTCGCAAACATACTATTGACCAAGTGTACTTACTATTGACTAAACGCTTTAAAGAGGAATGCTTTCCTTTGTTACGACACACTTTTAAAGTTGTCCATTTTATATTGCCTTCGACCTGTATGCGACACACAAAATTAATAATATTTATTTCAATAGCATACAATTTATTATCTACTGATTTACCTTTGACATCATCAATCTTATTTAGGAATTATTCTTTTATAAAATACAATTCTTTTTATTCTGTTCGACCCGAGAGCTGTGACATTCGTAACTGTAAGTGACTGACAATAAATCATTCCACCATTGTAGTATAATAGGTAATGGAAATTTGTTTATGAATAGTTCAATCTTTTAACTCTAATTAATGAGGTACGTACATAGTCGTAATAGTATTCAAAAGATCTTTATTTATTTAAATGAGTAGTCCTAAGTATAAGGTTCATTAAAGGTTATCATATCTCAAATTTCCAGTATTTTAACTCTGTTTAATAACGAAGTAATGTTTGCAAGAACTTCTTCTGCTGTCACTCGGATTCGAAATGGGGTTACACGAATTTTCGAACCAACCGATTTCCATCTGAACTATTTTTGTTTTGACAGCGCCGGCGAAATTTACCTTTATATTCTAGCTATATTTTTTCATTGCCTGAAAACTCAGTTATAAAAGGTTTTCAATGAATAAAATCTAGCTAGATCGATTTATCGTCTCCGAAACTACCTACATCTAAGTTTCACGGAAATAAATGACGCTGTTTCCGAGATACTGAATATATACAAATACAAAAATATACAGGAATTGTTCGTTTAAAGGTATTATGTATATACATATATATTAGATAACGCAAAAATTCAATTATGTGGAAAAATTTACTTCAATTTTGACCATATTTATCTTAGACGTGTGGCAGTTTATTTTTGCGCGTTTGGGAAACATCGCCCGCGTAGTAAGTAATTGCTACAGACGCATAAAAATGAATCACTTCGAAGTGGCTGTTAAATTGGGCATGTTATTCTTGTATTGTTAATTCCGGTACAAACTCGAAAACGTAAGTTTTAAGTTATATCTTTATTCGATTAAAAAAAAAATAAGATCGATTTTCTCACCGGTTTTTCTCAATGAGTAAGTTGTATAACCAAACCGGTGACATTTTAATATGAATAAGCGCCTTTTCAGGTCATAAATTTAAATCAAATATTAATTTGTTTGTATTTTAGAATAAAGATAATAATTTTGTTACATAAATATTTTGTTACCTTGTGGCCGTAATTTCAAAAAGAAATAGAATTCACTAAAAAAATTCCAACATCTAATTGAATACCTTCAAATAATATTTACCTTGTTGAAAGATTACGCGACGTTTTGTTGGCGAAGTATTTTTTATTACAACTATTTCTTACCGAATCTCGGATAATTAACATATGAAATAAGCGATTTTGTCTCCCGTTAAATTAATAACCTCTTATGGTTTTAAACATGTTTACTTGTAGTAGAAAGGTGCTTCGCATTTTAGAGCTAGCAACATCAGGTGATTTCAGTGACTGCACTATGCCTGATGGTAAGCGCAGTACAATACAAAAACAATGGCGACCACTGAGAGACATACTATTCATCGCAGGTCGCCGCTGTCATGCCGGTCTGCGTGTCTCTTAGACAAAATGGCGTCTGTGGCATAAATTATATTATGTGCGAATCATAATACATAGATCACACACATCCCAAATACATTCAAATAAACAAGTTCATAAAATCCAAATGTTTGATTTTCCTTTATTTATCGAGCTACGTTGGTTTAGTTTAGCTGCCCTGACAGATACAAAATGCATTTTTAAATTCGTGAGACACACATACTGGTTCACATTTGTGCCTCACTGATTCTTATATGTGTGACTAACTGTGCCCGCGTTTACGTCCGTGTGGAACCTTATTAAAAAAAATTGTGATTAATAATATCATCTGAATATTACTTATCTACTTTTTTCTCCTACTTAAATCGCGTCACCATTAAAATTACGATAACTTATGATAGAATGAACCGATTTTAATGCAATCAAAACTCAATTTTACTTGATGAAATGTTTATGATTTTCTTGGTGAGGTTTTATCGTAAACTCAGTACTTTAGCAGTGATGTGTGATCGAACAAACAGACAGACAGATAAACATACAAACATTTCTAAAAATGTATTTTATTAGTTATTCCAAGACATCTGCAACAATTTTTTCACGTCTAAAAAGTACAGACACTTTACACTAGGTTATCTGATTTAGGTAAGTAAGATACGCATTGCAACCAACCAAAGACATACCATAAGATTGTTTGCAAGGGGCTGAGCGCCATAAGTCCAATGAAGCAGTGAAGTCTAATTATGCCAATAGCGAAGAAAAAATCATAAATCACACCTGCATGAGTATACTCACCCCAACCATCAGCACCTTCAGTATCAACCTCGCATCCTACCACTTTCATTCAGATCATTCATCATACGTTTGTTTAAGTATTTGTTTAAAACAATAAAGATTTTATTAAGTAACACATTAATTATTACACAGCGAAGACAAGCCACTGCTAACAAAGCCCAAATAGCGCCTTAGGTTACTTTCTAAGGAATTTACGTAGCGTCTCGGAATTCCTGACTCATGTTATTATTTCAACCATTTCACTTGTGCATAATAACCAAAGTATTTTCCATAGAATATTGGTTATATTACAAAAACAACAAATAATGCAAGATCATGAATGATTAGAAATGAAACTTTACTACTACACGGAAACATTTAACCTAAAAAAATACATCACGAAGCTAACGTGACGTGGTGTTCCGAGACGGTCACCCATCGAAGTATTGACAGCGCCCAACTTAACTTCGATGATCGCACGAAAAGCGGTGTTTTCAACACTCTACGCGACACTGTGTCTACCCTCACTAATTTTCGGCACACAAAAAGATTACGGATCAGAATTTCAAAGCTTTCCCATTAAACTTCAAAAAATAACACTACGTGACAGACTGAAGTCAATTCTCTTCAGAAAACAGACTGAACTATAAGCCCATTCGATTTTGAATTCACGTGGTATCGAAATAAATTATTGTTTACAGTGTAATGGGGATGGATGCTCGTCTAATGTAAGTGTATTGTAACTCAATATTTATATTTTATACCATTTTAACTAGATATAACTACCTTTATATCAAGATAACATATCAACAGCAGTAACATCATTTTTAGAGAATAACTAGCTATTTTTTTTTAATCACATATAGGAGGCAAACGAACATGCGGGTCACCTGTTATTAAGCGATCACCGCCGTCCATATACACTAGCAACTCCAGAGGAGTCGCAAGTGCGTTGCCAGCCTGTATATGGAGGAATAGAGAGAAAGGGCGAGGGATTAGAGGAGAAGGAAAGGGAGAGGAGAGGGGAGGGGAGGAGAGATAGGACTCCGGCCCCTCACTGACTGAACGAAACGCAACAATGCAACCACTGTTACTTCACGTCGGTTTTCTGTGGGTCGGGTGGTGCTACCCCGGAGGAGCCGACCCATTCATGCTGAAACCAATAATAGCTTCAGCGTGGTTCTACCACCTATATGATGGCTCTAATATACAGAGAAATCCTTCAATTTTTTTTTACAATCTAGTGAAATACGTTCAACCTAAATATGTCTTTTGCAGGCACTGAATATGATTATTAATGAATAGCAGTGCCCGCGACTAAGTCCACATGCAACCTACTGTAAAGAACAGTTACAACTGAATGTATCCATTTACTTATCTACTTTTCTCTCGTACTAAGACGCGTCGTCATTCAAATTACAATATTTTTGATAGAGTCAAACGGTTATTCGAAGACATGCTTTGTAATTTTTTTGATGTTTTATTATGAACGCAGTAGCTTATAAGTCATACGTGTTCAAAGAAACGGACAGACTGACAGACAAACATTTCTAAAAATGTATTTCATTACTTATTCATAGATCTTCATCTGCAACAATCTTTTTCATAAAAATCTAAAAGTACAAGCAGGTTAAATCTAAATTCTTATTATATACTTAGCTGACCCGTGCAACTTCGTCTGCACCAGATTGGTTATCACTGGTTTCAGTTGTATTTTTAAACGCGAAAAAAATTAATAAAACTGGTACCCGATTGCAGCCACAACTACCGTTTCCAATTGTGAATCCAAACTATCCATGGACTTCCTCAAACATATACCCAGATTATATGTGATTTTTTTTTTAATTAGCCTAGAACCCGTTCGTAGCATCATTTACCAGGTTCAATTAAGATAAAAACTAACCTACATAAAACTAAATAAATGTCTCTACAACTTACTTTATCATGACTATCTTCACTTGTATTAAAACCTTTTTATACTCCATTGTATTGAAGAAAAATATATGAACATCGCGTCGAAGCGTCAAACATCGCGTCGAAGCGTCAACTATCACTTGCTTGTAACTTGTCGAAGCGTTAGAAACTGTTGCGAAGACGAATTTTAAATATATTTCCAATATATTTTTATAAATAATCACTGTACCACTCACAACATAGTGTCTATCACCTTTTGGTAATTTATCTATGTTGATTTGTTTCTATTGTAGATTATTCTACGTTGTTACACTGAATATTTGGCATTAAATTCATAAAGTGTATTTGTCACGCTTGATATTGGCGAAATTGCCTACATAAGCAGAGGTCATATCGGAAAGAATCAATCAAGCCTGCTTTATATATTATATTCATCTGAACTACGTCCGAGCTACCTGGCTGCCGGTAATCGTTGCGTTTATTTGGGCATATCGTACCTTTACAAACAAAAATAATGATTTTTAAATAATTTTAGGATGTTCTTTTTCAGTAACTTTGAAACGTTATTAAAATGGAATTATTATTAAAAGACATTTTCAGTACAAATTTCATCTTTCAGACTAATTCAGTTAATTACTCAATATTTAGACCGATTTATTGCTATAAAAATAATATGTGTATAGAATAACTTAGCTATAGCTATAGTTTAGTGCAGTACTGGCTGCACGATAAAGGTAACGATAATTGGAGCACCGTATGTTATCGACGCATATATTTGATATGGCATCAGTCCTAAGTCATACATTTACGTTTATCGTTGTTTTATTGTATATGGTGAAATCTTAATATCAACAATGTTTAATAAAATGAAATTTGTTCTTTGCTATGGAAAAAAATAATTAATTATTTTTATTTATAAAATATATCAGCGGGCGTATGATTGTTTATAAAAAAATGTGTTTGACTGTGATAAATTTATGTTTTTAAATGCGTTTAAAAGTTACTGTAAAAAATGTTCCTAAGCTTATTCATAAATCTAAATTAATTAAATCAAAATGCGCATTAAAAATACAACGTCAACCAGCTACCAGGTGTCCTAAATTCTGTCTATTTATATATTGATAATTTGTGTAGGGGGTAGTGCCACGCTGAAGCTGTAACTGGTTTCAGCAGAAATAGATTGTCTCGTTGCGGCTAATACCACCCTCTCACAGAAAACTGACGTGAAATAACATTGCTTGCATTGTAGTGTTTTCTTTGGCCAGTGAGAGCGCCGGAGACCAACCTCTCTTCCCCTTTCCTCCTTTCCCTTCCCTTACCCTCACCCTCTCCCATATACAGGTTGGCAACGCACTTGCGATACCCCTGGTGTTGCTAGTGTCTATAAACAGTGGTGGTCACTTAACATCACGTGACCCACCTGTTCGTTTGCCTCTTATGATACAAAAAATATATATTGGTATATTAAAGAACCAGGTATTCTAAAATTCTTGTTCTACCAACGTTGCCCGCTCTTGTACTAAGGTGTCGCAAAAAAGTCTAGTTACGTTAATAACAAATTTTTACCTTTCGTTATCCTGTAGAACCTCTTGCATCTTATGGGACAAAGAGTATCCTGGATGTAATCTCGTAATATTAGTTATCACTATGTCAAGTTTTGTTAAGATTGGTTCCGTACTTTCAGAGTGATGCGTGTTCATAGGGACAGACAGACAGACAAAAATTGTAAATAGATTATTTTTGGCTTCTATATCGATAACATAGTCTACCTTCATTAAAATTTTCAAAAAATATTTGATGTACAGATTTCGACTTGTTCCAGTTTTATTATAGTATATAGATAATATAATATGTAGACTAGCCTCTGCCCGCGGCTTCGTTCGCGTGGAATAGAAACCCCGACTTTTAAACATTTTTCATTGGTATTTTGCTCCTATTGGTCTTAGCGTGATGATATATAGACTATAACCATCCTCGATAAATGAGCTATATTGAAGCATATATATTCATAGCATTGCAAGAATTTTTCAAATCGGACTTACAACGCCACAACGTCACAAAGTCACAAATTTTACCTCTTTATAATATTAGTATAGATATATCTATCTCGTATCTACATAATAATAGGAATATTGAATCCGAACTATGAATTCACAGTGCACTGGACTGGCTTGCAAGGCTTGGGTGAGAAATATATTTTTAAACAACATCACATCAAAAACCATGGCACTTGAATCAAAATGTTCAAATACAATTTCGAAAGTTCAAAAAATACCGCTGCTATCAAATCCCATTTCAAATCAATCAAAGCTGTAATCGTATTTGCAAATATTAAACTTGTAAATCGCTTATAAAGCCTAGAACACAATATTAAACGCTTTAAATCTATATTAGACTTCGATCCAATCAAATTAATCAGAATGTGTATATTTTCCAAGAACCCGATTCTTCATACAGCATACACAAGTTTTATTCTGAAAGTTATGCCATTTTGTATTCTATATTTAATAAATTGCTGTTCTATTTTACGTGACATAATCAATTCGAAAATATCAGTTTTCATTAATTAATTAATCTTTTAGATTTAATTTTATTTTTTAGTAGACATCGCGCTACTAAATAGTTGTTTTTACACAGTAATAAAGTGTGAGTGGTTGTCAGAGATTAATTCTAGACTAATATTAGAAAGAGGTAAAGTTTGTGAGTTTGTGAGGTTGTAGGAGGTAATCTCAGGAACTACTAGTCCGATTTGAAAAAGTCATTCAATGTTATATAGCTCATTTATCGAGGATGGTTATAGGCTATATATCATCACGCTAAGACCAATAGGAGCGGAGCACCAGTGAAGAATGTTTAAAAATCGGGCTTTTTGTTCTTGAGAGCTTCCGCTGCGTGTTAGCGTTAGCCCAAAGTATATATACCACGTGAACAAAGTCCCGAACTGAGGCTAGTAAAAAATAAATTATACCGTACTCTTGCGATTAACCGTTGACACTGGCAAATCCGTATATCGCTGATTAACGTAAAGAAAAAAAAAGCAATGATTTTTTTTTCTCGTCGAATCTACAAAACATTTATATACATCGGCGAGCCACTATTGACCTACTATACCGCACTATTGACTATTTATGTCTTTTGATGCCTTAAAAGATGACCGATGACTAGGTGCTGGATATACTCGCTCAGAGAGTTAGGCTAGTCACATCTACGGATAATTCGTCGTAACTATAGCCAGTGTTGTGTTATTGTATATGTTCACATTTTAATTTGTAGGTGGTGGAGCCTCGCTGAAGCTATTACTGGTTTCAGCACGAATGGGTCGGTGCGCCCGGGGTAATACCACCCTCTCACAGAAAACCGATGTGAAGTAACAATGCTTGCATTGTTGCATTTCGTTCGGTCAGTGAGCATCGGAGGCTCGACTTCAATCACCCATCCTCCTTCTCCACCCAACCCCTACTCTCCAAACACAGGCTGGCAACGCACTTGCACTCCCCTGGTATTGTTAGTGTCTATGGACGGCGGTGATCACTTATCAACAGGTGACCCGCATGTTCATTTGCCTGCTCGATATAAGTTCGATAGTTCATGGTGGATTTATCGATAAAATCATCCCTGGCGTCGCGTTGGATGACGTCGTACTTATATTTGGACGCCATTTTATTGCTACCCCGAAATATATTCCCTTCTTTATGCTAAAAGGCAGCAAGCAGGCAAACGGCCCACCTGATGATAAATGATTACCGTCGCCCATGGACAACTTCAAAACGAAGGGCATCAATGATGTGTTGCCGACTTTGAAGAGCACGTTTCAGTCTCTTCTTGAAGAAACCTATATCATAGCCTTGAGGAAAAACCGTGCTGAGTAACTCAATTCACAACGCTAGCGTACGCATAGGGTTCGAGAGAACCTCACGGTGGTCGCCATTTTGCTAGCTTTTAAGAAGTGTGTGTGTGCGTGAGCAGCCAGCCAGCGGCGGGTGGTGCGACTTTGAAATGGTGGGTAGTCCGGTGAAGCTGTTAAGACCTTGCTGGGTCAATAGCGTAGACATTTCGAAAAAAAAAATGAAATGGTGAAGAGTGCACCATATTAAAGAGTTCCTCAGAACACTCTCCATTATACATGCGGTAGAGCACACATAGACAACCAATGTCTCTAAGAAGTTCTAAAGTCTCTATCCTCGTTACACATTATAGGTAGTGGTTGTCCTAAATATAATCTGGCCTACCACTATGCTAGGGTTTCGAGATCCACCTCAGTTGCAAGAATTCGTACCTAGGTCCATCTAAGAGATGTCAAACGTGCTATCAACTAACATTCATTATGATCTATAGTAGTACAATTTCGACATAACAACAGAACATCGCACGGACGCAATTATCTTCAATTTAAAACACATAGTATTTTTTATAACCAAAATTGATTAAATTCTCACAACGTTTCAACTTACACAAGCTTTAAAAAGCTCACGTTACAATGGAAACAGTTCGAAATACATTTCAAGTCGACGTTCCTACAATTATTAGCAGAACACGATAGAATAATTACAGAGAACCTAACAAAGACTACAGTGTGTTCCAAGAAACACTGGCGACTCCGAAGAGTTAAATTGTAACAATTATTTACCTTAGTGATCATGAATAAGAACCAGTTTATTTTGACCTCAACCAATATTCTAGAATATTACTGCAATTGTAGGCAATATTACAAGTGTCTTGCGATCATTTAAATGTTTTTTTTTTTTATATCATAGGAAGCAAACTAACAGGTGGGTCACCTGATGTTAAGTGATCACCACCGTCCAAAGAAACTTGCAACACCAGGGGAGTAATATTTTTTTCTCGAACTGACTACGCTATTGACCTAGCTAGGTTTTAACAGCTTCACCGGACTACTGAGAGGAGTCGCAAGTGCGTTGCCAGCCTGGGGGGTATAGGGGGAAGAAGGGAAGAGAGGAGGGGGAGAGGGAAGGTAAGGAGAGGTGGGCCTCCGGCGTACTCACTGACCGAACTGTTAGGTGGCCTCTCTGTTTTTCCTTTTAAAAAAATATTAAACTACACCTTTATGTTAAGATATATATTTGAAAAAATATAGTCTTATTTTAAATTCACTAACTGGCTCCCGAATTACGTAAAGAGTGGACAATGCCGTACTCCGCGAGGTATAAGTAATGACTGACTCTTAACAGAGTTTATTCATACTGAGGTAAACTAAAAAAGCATAATTGCATAATTGCACGTGACAAAACAGCGTACATATAATGAATGCGCCTTAGGTAGCATAGTATATAGGGATATAACAGAACGAAACGCAGCAATGCAAGCATTGTTACTTCACGTCGGTTTTCTGTCAGAGGGTGATACTACCCCGGGCGAGCCGACCCATTCATACTGAAGCCAGTAATAGCTTGAGCGTGGCTCTATTTTGCGCGATACGTTGACACACAAATATACATCACCGCTACAACACTACACGATCACCCCCACACACGTGCACGCCTGCACGCTTACACATGAAAGTGGAAGGGTTTACTTTTTTTTTCCCTTATCGAACTAAAAAACTCTCAATTTTCCGATAATAAATATATGGAAGAGTTGTTGAGGCGTGTATGCTTGGTACACATATACGGTTCAACAACTCATACATATATGAATAGTTAGCTAGGTTAGCTAAGATAGGTCGCGATTTTCCATGCAACAGGCACCAGCCAAGCCGAGGTGTGCCGTGCACCATTGAGCTGATTGCCATAATAAAAGAAAGAAAAAAAAAGCGTGGCTCTACCGCCTACTATATTCTAACAAGATGGTGGCTCCGTTGTTAGAATTTTCCATTTGGGTTTTTGTGGCATCTCAGAATTCATGTGCCGTGGTATTCTTTTCCATTCGCTTTACTTTTGCAGAATAACCGAACTATTTTAAGTATTATATCACCAATATTAAGAAAATGTAAAATCAAATTACATAAGATTATGAATAAATTTTAAAATTCACTACATAACAGTTTAAAATTCTAACAAAAATTGTATAAATGAGTTATTGCTTGAATACTGACTTCTTATTACATATTTCATAATAGCAAAACGGTATCTGATCATATTTGTACTATAATATAATGGCATAAAAATGGTAACCTCAAGTTGACAAAATACTGCCTACAAGTAAATTCTATAGAGAATACTTTGCGAATTTATCTACATATGTTCTTTATTATCTTAATAAAATATTGTATGTACAGAGGAAAAAAGAAACACACCGCTTCAAAATCAAAAACACTTTACTTCGGTTAGGCCCTAAGAACGTCACAGCCACCGCTGGTTCGGAAAACAATCCAGTTATCGAGAAGAACCGGCGAGACATTCGACCTGGTTTAGCTATATCCAGTTTTAGCCGTTCGTAATATTTTACGTTATTTTTCAAGATCTTCAAATTTTGTATATGCAAAACATAAAAAACCTTCCAAACGGCAAAATTATATCTTCGTTCTTAGTGTATAAAAACGGAATAAAAATAGATATATTTTATGAATGTGTTCAATGAACGATTAAAATTCTTTTTAGTACATTTTCAAACATTATCGTTTTCAAGAGAAAAAAAAAAAATGTTTTTTTTTTTAAATTTCGATCTTTTTTCTTGAACAACTTTTTAGCACCTGTGGATAGGGACTTTTAACACCTTTTTTCAACAGGTGTATCTAAGTTCTCTATGAAAATTCAAGTCTATTGAAGGTTTTGTCAATTGGTCAGTATTGTTATGTCTAAGTTTACTGTACTACTAAAGCACTCAGCCACATAGCAACAAGCTCAAGGGCAGGTCAAGCAAAACTGACTGGACCTCGGCTTGAACTGTTGTTTGTTGATACTTGTTTTTGCTTTCGCGACATATGTAATTAAGGCAACTCTTCTGATTGTTAATTTGAACATTTTCATTTTCAGTGTACTGGAAACGGATGTACGTGGTACATAGATATTTGGTGATAATTAATATAAATATGTTGTTTTATTATATGTATTTTGTTTATATTCACACTTTTATTATGTTTAAATCCTATATGTTTTGAAAAAAAACTAGCAACTTGCAGTTGTCTTGGAATAATTAATAAAACACATATCAATAATTAAAAAAAACGTCTCTTCACCTCTCTGTCTGTTTGTTTAAATACGCATCACTGCTAAAGTACTGCGTTTACAATAAAACCTCAATCATAAAATATATTCTCGAGTCACATTTAGTTTTAGTTTCATTCAAATCGGTTCACTCTATAAAAAGTTATTGTAATTTTAATGACGACGCGACGTAAGTACGAGGGAAAAATAGTTAAGTAAACGGACTTAATACATTCAGATGATTCAATTAGTCACTGTTTTTTACATTAGATGCGACACGAACGGAGTCGCGGACAGAGCTAGTTATTTATAATCTTATTGCGTATCAATTCGAAATTACGTAACATGTTAAATTCTTAGTACTTTGTTTACAAGATATTGTGTTTTAAACATATTCATGTACATCATTCAAAAATATCATGAGAATCGGTTTAAAATAATAGAAATTTTATTTCTATATTCTCCAAAAAATTTTTGACTATTCTAATTTATACAAATTGATGAAAAATATAAGTTTTATGCAAAGGATATTTCGTAAAAGCGGTTAGGATGTTATACACTTAAATAAATTTACACAAACAGACAACATTTTTATCAGAATATTCTTGATCATAAATATCATAAAAATTTCGAAGAAAAAATGTTTACAAACCGATGTATTGATTTTTTTTAATGAGAACTTCCTACAAATAAAATTAGTGTCTGATAGAATAACATTATACAAACGAAAAATAAACATTTTACTATTAAGTAGTTATTGAGCGCAAATATGCGATTATAAAAATAAAAATATGTCTCGAACCTCGTTATTATAATGCATTTTTTGGCTAAAAAAGAAATGAAAGTATTATGTCTGAAATTCTTGTTCGTTCCCTTGGATCATAAAGTGAGATAGCCTTGTAAACACGTGAAGATTGTTTGCTACACACTATAATACCGTCATTTTCTATTCATAATGTTACCTTAGTTTATCCTATATCCTGTAAATATTTGATATATTACGTAAAATAAGTACACTATTAAACACAAATAAAATTCAGAAATACATTTATAAAAAATACTACCAAGCGCGCCGCCATCTTAAAATATTGAAGTCAAAACTTTATAAAACAGAATTATTACCCATCTTGACAATACTAGTAAGCTTTTCAATAGTGAGAGAAAAATAAACACCAAGAGAGGTAATCGCAAGTAAATATGGAATCTGAAATTAGAAGCCGAAATAAAACTTCTGAAAACAATATCAGAAAATATCAAAAATCAATTTTACACGTCCGCGCCATCTTGTTTTCCAACTGCATAAAGCACATGTAATTGGCGAATAAAAATACGAACGTATGCTAAAAGATGGCAGGATAATATTAGATTCAAAGACAATGGATGTGTATAATTTATAAGCTGTGGTATGCCCGCCCTTCAATGTTTTTGTTATTGTAGTGTCTGAGAGCTTATAGTTTTATTTTTAAGTTCGTAGTGAATATATACATTGTTTGTATATTTATAAAGTTGAATTTATACATTTTCACAATCTAAATATACTATTCACAAACGATAGACATCCTGTTGCGAAAAAGGTAATACTTTTTTATAATTAATATAACAATAAAAGTCCTTCCTGTAATGTATATATATAGTATATTGTTATGTATGTATATTACACGAAAGTGTTTTTAAAAGTCGTTAAGACATACTTTATGGTTTAAACCCGTAATAAGTTTTGATTTTAATTTGATCGAATTAAAACTGTTACGAAGACGGTTTCCATAAATAATTATTATCATATTCTTTTTTAATTCTTAACAACCGGTTGATATTTGATAATCAAAAACGCTGACGAATTATATACTTAAACCTTCCTTATGAATCACTTTATTCAATAGTGCAAACCACATGACGATCCGTTCAGTTGTTTTTGAGTTTTTCGCGAACAGACCTACAGTCAAACGCGGTATGGGACTGCGCTTTATACTATGTAATAAGCAAAGTTTTTTTTCCATAAATATTATTACTAAATTGTACATCGTATTTATCATTTATTATATATAAATATAATTTTGTAAGATTGTACATTTTAGCCTATCAGAACAAAAGTAAAATAACCATAGACAATAAGCTAAAATATAATTTTTAGCTGTTAGCTTAACAAATTAATTTTCAAGCGCTAACAACTGTGTTCCAATTATTAAAATGGTGACAACATATGAATGAAGATTTATGAAGGTCTTGCTATCCAATTCTTGAATTTCAATGTAATCAAATTAAATATTCGTTCTATTTTCATTGAAGTCCAAGTTATTGAACAACAAAAAGAAAACTAAAAAAAAAACTTGAAAATGAAATACAACCCATAGTGCTCCCTCATTAATTGATGTATTTATAAACTAGAAGTGCCCACGACTTCGTCCACATGAAACCAAGTGTAAAAAAACCGTGGCTAATAAAATCATCTGAATAAGTCCATTAGCTTGTCTACTTTTGTCTCGCGTTGTTATTTAAACTACAATAACTTCTCGTCGAGTGAATCGATTTCAATAAAACTACGACTAAATTTTATTCGAGGACATGTTTTATGATTGTCTTGGGAAGGTTTTGTCGTGAACGCAGTACTTTAGCAGTGATGCGTGTTCAAATAAACAGACAGACATTGTAAAAATGATTGAAATGTGTTTGATACTTATTCCTAGTACCTGCAACATTTTTTTTCATAAGAGTCCAAATAGTATAGACACTTTGGATTTACATTCTTATTATATGTATAGAAGAAGATTTTGAGGTAGTCCAGTAAAGCTGTCCCTATTAGGTCAATAGCGTAGTCAGTTCGAAAAAATTTTTTTTTTGACTTTGAATGGAATAATTAAGCTTTCTATTGAAAAAATAATAATTAAAAATTGGTTTTGGGTATTTTTTGAGTTTTTTTTTGTAGCACGACAAAACGACTGCACTATGCCTGATGGTAAGCACAGTACAATCCAAAAACAATAGCGACCACCAAGTGACACACTATCCCTCGCCGGTCGCCACCATCATGCCAGCCTGTAAAAAGCTGGATATGCACAGGCTGATCCCGAAACGCGACGCGCCGAAGCGAGTCACTATTACGGGCTTTTTCGCCATGTACATGGTGTTTGCGACCCTGTCAGGCTGTAAAACCCTACCAGCCCGCTTTCGTCATTGCCTCGTTCGTTATTCAGCAGGGTGCATCTCGTGCAGGTGAGGTTGGCTTGGGTGTCTCAAGTCTTATGATGTTATTCGACACCCCTTACATCCTTAAGTTTATTTATTACAAAGAAAGAAATGCAATGTTTTTTATTTATAATACTGTTATCTAATACCTTTAAACGAGCAATTCTTGTATATTTTTATATTTGTATATATTCAGGATCTCGGAAACGTCATCTATTTCCGTGAAACTTAATATGTAGGTAGTTTCGGGGACGATAAATCGATCTATTTTATTCATAGAAAACTTTTTTTTACTGAGTTTTCAGGCAATGAAAAAATATAGCCAGAATATAAATGCAAATTTCGCCGCCGCTGTCAAAACTGAAATAACGCATATGGAAATCGTTGGCTTCGGTTTTTTTTATTGTTGTCAAAAATGTTAATTTTATGAAGCAAACCTAACAGTTTATTTTAATTTAACAATGTATTTTTAAAGAACCGAGCTAGACTCGGTCGCCCAGGTACTTATATTAGTTTAGACATAGCTAAACATTGTTATATTAGTCGAGCTTTCATTTCAATTTAACACTCACTCAGTTTTAAATTGTTTGCGTCAAAGTAATATTGAAATTGTTTCTGTCGTCGAGGTCTTAAAGGTTTCAAAGTGAAAACTTGTCGCTTTGAAGAACGTTGCGGAGATAAACGGATAAGAATTTAGGGTTAAATGCACATTAATAAATTTAATTCATAGTCGCCCCTACAAAATTCCACAAACATCTTTTGTTCGCCTACGTGTTAAATATGTAATTTAATACAGGAGTACTAAGTCACAGCCTAAATAATTAACCCTTTAATGCAACCTTATCCTTTTAAAGCCATAAATTGAATAATCTCCGAAAATGTTCAGTAAAATGCCTACGATCCGAAAAATAGTTTCGCTTGCATCGTGGTTTCATAAAACCTAAAATGTTTTTTGGATCTTTACAGTAATATAGCTTATACATCAGAATAAAATATGGACTATAATTTACAAAGGTATCGGTAAAATGACCAAAATATAACGATAAGTGTCGATTAAATTGGAAAAAATTCAGCCGCCTGAAAAAGCTTCCTCGGCGTGCGATTCATAAACAGTTCCAGCTATGTAAAGATAATATATAGAGCGGTTATATAAATACAATCGTAGAGGGAACCGCAACGCGTAAAGGTAATTTCTGGAACCATTGTAAGGTGTAGGTAAAGTTTTTTTTTATAATTCCTTGGAGTTTCGTAATATTTAACTAATTACTCGGTAGGCAGTCATCTGTACTACAACAGTACTAAGTTTGTTGTGAATTAAAAAAAATCTTGTGACGATGGTGGCTTGATCTTGATGAAGGAAAACGTCGTGTTCAAACCATAGCATGGTGGTAGGGCTTTTCGTACGTCCGCCTGGCTGTCTACCACCAAGTACCTGTTGGTTTATTCCGACTGTAGTACTTGAGAGCCAGTTCCTCTAGATTTAACGTGTTAACATATTAAAACATATAGTTATTTAACATCAATTGAGATTGTGGTTTTTTTATATATCAAAAGAGACAGACGAACAGATGGGTCAACTGACGTTAAGTGATCACCGCCCTCAATAGACACTAGCAACACCAGGGGAGTCGCAAGTGCGTTGCCAGCCAGTGTTATAGGTGGTGGTGGAGAG
Source organism: Antheraea mylitta (assembly GCA_014332785.1). Classification (NCBI taxonomy): domain Eukaryota; kingdom Metazoa; phylum Arthropoda; class Insecta; order Lepidoptera; family Saturniidae; genus Antheraea; species Antheraea mylitta. The sequence continues at coordinate 553,256 of JACEII010000161.1, read as the reverse complement.
AAGGAAAAAGAGGACGAGGAGGTGAGTCCCCGGCGCTCTCACTGACCGAACAAAACGCAACAACTGTTCATGTTGAAACCAGTTATAACTTCAACTTGGCTCTATCACTTACAAAAATGGTCATAACGCAATAACCTATACAGTTTAAAATAAAAACTATATATAATTAATAACATATTTAGAGATGCAGGGGTGCTGAAAATCTGAAATTAGGCATTTCTTCTATATGAGAATTAAAAAAAAATATCATCGGAAATAAAAAAAATCTATGCAAAAGCATCACATATCAGGTTCCACTAGTACTACCCAGGGAATCCTATAAGTAGAGAAAAATACTCTCATCAGATCAATCAAACTTTTTAGCAGGAATTTTTTTACGAAAACAGTCACACCAGAATATAGTATATGTAGTGATAAGGGACGTCCCCTGTAGCTTTGTTATTTGCTTTAGCACAATATCAAAAGCATGACGTTTAATACATACTAGTGGGCGCCCAGTGGTTGACATTCGACCATAGTTATTTGCTTTTTTAAAGTTTGAACTTTATTAGCGTTCTTTTGTCAAAGATTATATTTCTATAATCAAAGGATTATACTTCTATAATCAAAGATTTTCATAATGGCTACTCAGTTATTTGCCATGATCTTTAATTATATAAACATTTAAAAAAATCTATGTGTAAATGAAAATTGAAATTAATTATAAATTTGAACTACAAACACGTGGTAAAGTTATCAAATTTTAAGAAAACATAACTTTACGAAAATAAAGAAATTTATCGTAACCCATGACATAATTTTCAATTAATTATACGGGACACCATGGGTGGGTGGTATTTCTGGGTGATATTGAATTAAATGTAGTCTGTTCATTATGAGAAATAGTGATATGCCCAGTATCATCGTTTGGAAAAGTAATGGATCCAAAATACAATCAAATGGTGAATCCAATACAAAGATGTTTTTAATACTACCATTAGCTTTTGAAAATAAATTCTTTTTTGTTGCTACATGACGTTGAATTGCAACGTTGTAACCGCGGAGGTCTAAGTCATGGATTACTTTTATGAACAGAATTCTTATATTGATTATACAAAGTATTATTTGATTCATTTTTTTGTGAAATCATCATTTGAAGTGAATTCACCATAAAAAATAATAAATATTACAATCATAGTTATACTTTAAAATATCACTGTTGAATGTAGGATGAGAAATGTTAATTGGAACGTAAGAGTTAAAAAATACATACAGTCGAGCATAGTAACCTCCTTAACAACCTTTTTTGAAGTTCGTTATTATTGACGGCTGTCAAAATGTCTTTTTTATTTACATGTGTGTATATGTTGTAAATTCAAGTAGTAGTGTGAGTAGTACATATTTTAATTAATTTAATGTACTTCTAATCCATTTTATATAAAATAAACAGCTTTCTGCACTTCTCCGCCATATAAACTTTAACTATGCCAAATTTCAAGTTCATCCGTTCACGGCAAATAGGTTAAAAAGGGGTACAAAGATTTTGTACCCCTTAAACCCATAACCCCTAAAAACTTAATTTCATTTTGTAGATAAACAATAGTAAACAAACAAAACTCTAAACATAGGTGGTAGAGCCACGCTGAAACTATAATTGGTTTTAGAATTAATGGGGCGGCTCGCCCAGGGTGATACCACTCTCCCACAGAAAACCGACGTGAAGTAACAGTGCTTGCATTGTTGCATTTCGTTCGGTCAGAGAGAGCGTCGGAGGCCTATCTCCTCTCCTCTAACCGTCTCTCCCCACCTCTCTTCTCACCCATTCCATTGCTCCCATTCCCCCAAAACACAGGCTGGTAACGTACTTGTGACTTTCCTGGTCTTGCTAGTGTCTATGGACGGCGGTGATCGCTTAACAGCAGGTGACCCGCCTCTTCGTTTGCCTCCGATCAAATACCGTTACAAGATTTAAAAGAACTAAGAGAACACAAAAACATACGCCAAACATGATTTGGTGTTATAACATTTATAGATAGATATATTATGGTGCTTTAGATTACACATAAATTGAATCGGGAGTATTCGTCATAACGTTGTACCATCACAATAGCTGATTCATCGCCGACAGCGCTTTAGCAAACAAAATAAATCATTTGTCCTTGACGCGACAGCCGTCTAAATTATCTCGAGGAAAACTTCCCGCAAATGTGATAGCCGTCTGCGTATTCAACTTATGTTGAACTATTTTGTAACAGAGTGCCACATTGTATGTCTCTTGTGATAAGCAAAAGAATTTCAATATATGACAACTACTATAAAATTAAAAATGCTTTTTTTTATTGAAACATGACATAGTGACTACACTATGCCTGATGTTAAGCATAGTACAATCCAAAAACATCGGCAACCACCGAGAGATAGATTATCCATAGCCAGTCGCCGCTGTCACGCCGGCCATAATGACGAAAATCACCCGGTACTGGATATGCACAGGCTGATCCCGAAACGCGACGTGCAGAAGCGAGTCACTATGACGGGCATTTTCGCCATATGCATGGTGGTTGCGACCCAGTCAGGCTGTAAAACCCTACCACCCCGCTTTCGCCATTGCTTCGTTCGTTGATCAGCAGGGTGCACCACGTGCAGGTGAGGTTGGCTTGGGTGTCTCAAGTCTTAAGATGTTACTCGACACCCTTACACCCTTACACCCAATTACGCACTAATGAAACAATAACTTAAAATATTTACATTTAATATACATTGCTATAATAATTAAGATTTTGTGTCTATACAAAACATAAACGCTTATCTGATCTGCAAGAAATTTTATTATAGAATTCTTTACGTCATACGTTTATGGTTTAAGATTTTATTAGGAAGACCTCTTCTTCAAAGATACTAATAATTGTAAAGTCGAATTGCAAACAATAAGCTGATATTTATTTCTCGAATTAAAAATAGAGAATGATTTGAAATCTTGCTAATGCAGACAAAGTCGCGGGTAACAGCTAGTCTAGAATAGAATAACCTCAATTACTTTTTATCAGGTTCGCTATCTACCAGTGATATTCCCGTGAAAATAGGTCTAGCCGTTTTAGAGAAAGCACTGTAGGCGAAACCATGGTTAACAGCTAGTATAAACTAAAATTGCCTTAATTACTTTTTATAAGGTCAGCTATCTGCCAATGAAAGTTTTTTAAAGATAGATGTAACTGTTTTGGAGATAGTGCTGCGGGCAAAGCCACGGTTAACAGCTAGTCAAAATGAAAATAGACTAAATTACTTTGTATAATAATCGATATCGCTTGATGAAAGTTCTATGAAAATCGGTCCAACCGTTTTGGAGATAGCATTGCAGACGAAGCCGCGGTTTACAGGTAGTCTAATTTAAACTAGCCTAAGTTAACCGCTGTAATTTCAAGTAGTCCGGTGAAGCTATTAAGACCTTGCTAGGTAAATTGCGTAGACAGTTCGAGAAAAAAAAAGTCAGCGAAATTCCCATCGAAATCCGTCTAGCCGTTTCGGAGATTACCTGGAACAAACAGACAGACAGACCGACAAAAATTTTAAAAATTGCATTTTTGTTTTCAGAATCTTGTATACTTCATACCCAATAAGTCATTTTTTTTAAATTTTGGTATTACACTTCATTTTTATTATATGTATAGAATAGATAGATAGATGTCACGTGAAAATCGTATAATACCCGAGTACGTCTGATGTCATTATTAAATGGTGATTGATGAAATAAATTGACGTAAATTACAACAATGATGGGGTGTAAGGTGTGTCGAGTAACATCTTAAGACTTGAGACACCCAAGCCAACCTCACCTGCACGTGGTGCACCCTGCTGATCAACGAACGAGGCAATGGCGATAGCGGGGTGGTAGGGTTTTACAGCCCGACTGGGTCGCAACCACCATGCATATAGCGAAAAAGCCCATCATAGTGACTCGCTTCTGCACGTCGCGTTTCGGGATCAGCCTGTGCATATCCAGTACCGGGTGACTTTCGTCATTAAGTCCGGCATGACAGCGGCGACCGGCGATGGATAATCTGTCTCTCGGTGGTTGCCGATGTTTTTGGATTGTACTATGCTTAACATCAGGCATAGTGCAGTCACTATGTCGTGCTTCGATAAAAAAAAAAATAAAAAAAAAATTTACGATAGCCGGACTAGCAGAGCATCTCTATATATTATTAAAAGAAAACCTGCCCAACGTCTGTCTATTTGTATGTTCGCGATAACATCAAAAACTAGTGAACGGACTGTCATGTGGTTGACACGAGTAGATAAAGTGATTTACGAAGAAGGTTTAGGTAATTTGTCAAGTTTCTTTCTATTATCAGGGCGGGACAAGGACTGATGAACCCGCTAGTTTGAAATAAATGTATTTGCATACACTGGTAAAGTCCCATTAAATTTGCATACAAATGACAAAGCATTGTATTCCGGTCTGGTTGTACAAACGCGATTGTTATTACATCAATTGATTAATAGTATTTTTTTTTCTTTATTTAAAGGGGCTTTTATTCCACCGAACATACCAGCCCCATTGTTCCCCAATCTTACTAGCTCTATCATGAGAGTCGCTGATGAGATATCATTACCAGATCATACAGCTTCCTAGCGTCACTCGAACAGGGTTCAGCCAAGATGCTTTGACAAATACCTATGTTCTGGCAACTACTTTTTATACTACTCAACGACTCTCTTTCGATACGGTTCTTAGCACACTCCATCATCAAGTGATGCACATCCTCAATTTTTCTGCATACATCGCAGTTGGGAGATTCAGCTTTCCTCATTAGGTATGCAAAACTTCTCGATGGATAGTGCCCCGAACGGAGTCTCAAAGCTACCTTAACATATTGTCGGTTTAGGTTACATTCATTAAACCACGGTATATGAAAAGGCTGACACTGTATTGTTTTGTACCAGATACCTTTTTCCTTACTTCTCTCATCAAAATATTCTAACCTAAAGAACGTAGCAAATAATTTAATCAGTAAATAAGATTGTTTTAGACATTATCGGTGTTATTACAAAAAAAAATTGATATGTATTGATTACTTGCTTTATAAAAATTTGGGTTTTTTTTTCGAACTGACTACGCTATTGACCTAGCAAGTTCTTAACAGCTTCACCGAACTACTAAGGTGAGCGCTTAAGGCACTCAGCCGATTTTATTTGGGCAACTAGTTCAAGGTTGCACGGCACACCTCGGCTTGGCTGTTGCCTGTTACATGCAAACTCGCGACCTATCTTAGTTAACCCAGCTACCTATTCATATATGTTTGAGTTGTTGAGACGCATATGTGTACCAAGCATACACGCCTCAACAACCCCTCCATATATTTTTTATTGGAAATTTAGAGTTTTTTCAGTTCGGTTTAAAAAAAAATAAAACCCTTCCACTTCTATGTGTAAACGTGTAGGCGTGCACGTGTGTGGGGGTGATCGTGTAGTGTAGCAGTGATGTAAATTTTTGGGTCGCTGTATCGTGCAATAAAATTTAGGTACTTACGTATTAAAGACACTGCACTCACCGAACGTTCGACATCTTGTTCATTTATCTCTGTTTAGTTAAATTAGAGTCGCGAGAAAGAATAACACGAGCTTGCCGCGCAGCGGTCGGTGAACGCGATACATTTAATACGTACGTATCCAAAAGTTTTTATTATTTGACCACAATCTAACGTGGTGTTAAATAAAAATGTGATCCAAGATGGTAAACACGCCAATCCTAGAGGGACCTGCATTCGAGTACAACTTTCGGAACACACGTGGGTGTTTGGCGACAGACTTTCAACTAGAGGATGGTAATTGCACAGGTGGACTTGGAGGAAGCCTTACCATCGTGCCACGGTATCATTATGATGTTTTCTTTCACCGAACCGCAGGGATTCGAACCATCCAAAGCAATGTCCCAACTATACAATAAAAATAATTTTGAAATATCATAAATACTCCATTGAAGGCTTATCAGTTGTTTTTGCAACAATACCAGTACCTAATCAAAAACCCAATGCAGACGCGTCATGACATGTTTAAATGGAGATAACGAACGTATGCGACAATTTATATTAGAATTTTAATAAAGAACTGTAATTCATATTTTTTTTGCAGTGCATTTTGGATTGCAGAAGCAAAACGTTTGGCTGAATTGTTTTACAAATATTGAACACTATGAATGTAACGGAATGAAATAAGAATTGATTAATATATATCAAAAAGATATGTGCTTCATCATTACAAATTTTATAGAGTACACCCTAATACGTTTAACTAATATTTCTATAAAACTGTTTAAATAATTTTATGATATTAAATTAAAACAAAAATGGATACTCAAGATGAACAATTAATAAGCAATTATAGCTTATTTATCTCTTTACTACAAAATAAAGACTTAGCCGATATTGAAACGATTTTAGCTAACGGAGCCGATGTCGATGCAATAGATACCAATGATAATACACCGATTCACATATCTACGCGGAAAAGCAGGAAAGATATTATACAGCTACTTTTAGATAAAGGAGCTTGCGTACTCAAAAGAAACAAAGAAGGAGACAGACCAATAGATATCGCAAAAAAGCTTGATACCCCGGTTGGAAAAGAAATCGTTGATATTATAGATGTAGTTACGAAAACACAAGAAAAGTTGCTAAATTTAAATCAACCTTCAGTTTCGGAAACTAATAATAAACAAACGACGAGCATCATCAATAAGAAAAAGAAGAAAAGAGCGGTGTTTTTAAAACGACCCGGGACCTCTGGTGTGAGTGGACAACTATATGAAACTAAATTGTTAAGTTTGGTCTTTCTAAGAGTTATGAGTGATAAGGACATAGAAGAATTTTATTTGGCAACGAATATTAGAGGAATAGGAGCCTTTGATGACTTGTGCTGCAGGTATAAACTAAAAGGAGAAGAGAAATCATTTAGATTGTTTCTGCAAGCAAAACATAGAGATGATCCTGATAAAGGAAGATTCACTGTCAATGATTTACGGAGTGCCGCAGGAGATTTCCATTTGCCTAAGTACTTTGATAGTTTCCTAAGCATTATTTCGAAGTTTAACCCGGACGATAAAGATCCTATGTTTCGAGATAAAACTGAGAACGTAGAATTAAATTTCATTATTTACACACCAGCGAAAGAACTTTTTGAATCCAAATTAGTCGGAAAAAATTTACAAAATAAAAAGATACATAAAATGATAAATACTAGCTCCAACGGAGTTATGTTTCAATTTAAATATAATGACAACGATGTAGATTTTCTAACCAGATCCATAGAAGAAGAACGAGTTAAACGGTTAGGGCACAACTTCCTGGAATTTATTATGTCGGAAAAAAGTAAACTTCAAGTTATTATGACTGACGAACTAATACGAACGTACCATGTCGTCTTTGCTCAAAAAGTTGTATATGTGTCTCAAAATATAATAGCAAAAGAGTATCGCATGAGTAAATTTCGCCCAGAGTTTTTAAAAACGTATGATCGTACTTTAATTGTTTTAAGAGATGTATTATTTAAAGAAATTGTAGAAAATCATTGCAAAACAATTAATTTAACACAAGCTGAGATAATAAAGTACTTTCAGCAAGTACAAAGTGAGTCGTCTAGTTACGCTTTGAGTAAGTTGATAGGTAGTGTAGTTATATACGACGAAATTCATAATAAACTCAGACTCGTGGAAAGTAATACTCTCGAAGAATATTTTAAACTCGATGAAATAAATAAAATAAAAGAAGAGTTACGAAATATACAAGTCAATACAATAATAATTAATGAAGCAATTCAAATAGCAGGCAAATCCAAATTAGAATCCTTAGAGTTTAGATTACCAATTGCATTTGGAAACTTAGACTTAACTATAAGAGAAGATAAACTAAATAAAAGACTAGATTTTATAGTTAAAGCGTTGCAGCCTTTGTTAGTAAAGCATAAAGAGGAGAAAAACATTGAAATTGATGATAGTTGTGTGGGTCCTAAAACTGAAAAAGATAAAGATAAATTGGAATCTGGTATATTTGATATTAGTGGAGGTATCGGTGGTGCAGTAGGAACATTACTTGTTTACGATGAAAAAACTAAAATGTTAAGATTCAACACAAATAGATACGTCCCGCCGAAAGCTAAGCTATTTTTAGATAAACTTGAGGCTGTGGTACCTGAAGGCGAAAATTTAGCTGATTATAGATTAAATATAAAACTGAAATGTTTTCCCAAAACTTCGTTTAATGATGAGCAGGACGATGCTTTAGCAAAGCAATTTTTAAATAGGTTATGGTTTTACACTAATGAGGCCAAGGAAGATGAGGTTGAGACTATTTTAAAAAAAGAGGTAGATAGATATTACAATGCATATAGGGGGGAGGATCATTTCGACTTTCGGATTCATTCTGATGCCATATATTTAAAATTTCATGACGAAATTCAAAAATGGTGGATGCTGTCCTCCAACGCGCCATATTTAACAAATGAAAGTGACTTATTAAATATAGCGAAGAAAGATGTAATCGATAGTCCATTGCTTACTGTTCTTAATCTTATGTATGTTGATAAAATTAAGAAAATTGGTATTGAATTTAATAATAAATCAGTGACAGCGTTAAATTTAAATAATTATGAAAAGAGAATTGTTAATGTTATATCTGAAGCGAATAACTTAAGTGGAATTAAAATCAAACAGCATTATAAAAACTGTAATAACTATGCCTTTATAAGCTTCGATTATGTGTTGAGTCTTCCCATAAATGATTATGATACTATGTTGTCTGAACTCCGTGACGCAAAACTTGAAATATTAATAATAATGTACGAATTACCTGAAAATATGATGGAATTAAATGAAAAATCAAAATTCATAATTAATACATTTAAAGGGGGTAAAATTATAATGGTTACCAACAATATTCTGGCAACTGAGATAGAATTACAATATCCAGACAATTATCATGCAGTGGCGGATGACACGAATTACTTATTAAATTTTACTCAGAAAGTAGAAACCAAATTTTTAGAAGATACAAAAATTATTTTCCAAGGCCAAGAAGTAGGTCTAAATACAGTTATCGATGAAAAATCAAAAGTGTTTATCAATGCAAAAATATTGAATAAACTGGTTAATAAAGAAAACATAGAACTAGGTAATGATATATCAAATCCAAATTATGAAGATATTAAAGACTATTACACCGACAGGCACATAAAGCGAGAAGAGGAGAGATATCTAGTAAAATCTCTTGAAGATATAGATCATCAGGTCGTGGTTATTACAGCGCAACCTGATATGGGAAAATCAATTTTCTTAACACATCTTGCAGTGGAAACGAAGAAAAAATACCCTTCTCATTGGATTATTCGAGTGGATTTTCTGTGTTATATAGAAATATTTAATTATTGGCATGTATACAGAATAAAAATTGATAAAATACAATGTTTGACGTTGCATTGTATTGCTTCTTTGAAAAGTGTTGAGAGTAAGACAAAATTCGACCTCTGTGAAGCCAATGGTAAAATAATATTAGCGAATCATGTAGATCTAAGTAGTTCAACGATACTGGAATTAGAATTATTCCTTCATTACTATAATACTAAAAAACTGTCTTTTCTATTTTACGGATTCGATTACGCGTGTCCTCCGTACGAACAAGAAGTAATTAGCATGCTTAAAATTATCGAAGCTGATGAAATACGAATGTGGATATCAAGTAATCCCAATGCAACCTCAAAGAACGCTCTGGAACGTGCCTTTGGTACTGTATACACATTAGAGCCTATAAATGAAGTAGGTCGGATGTCAATTTTCGATAAATTTTGGAGAACTAATCTGCAACTTGAAAAGCTAAATTATGAACAATTCGTTAATATTAGTGGATTTTTACGTGGCGTAGTTGGTTTAAACGATGCCGATCATAACGAACGTGAATTAATAGCATGGATCAGCATGCCTGTCCACTTGTTATATATATTTGCAGTTCATTTCTTTAAGCGTGAACTAAATAACGTATCAGCTGAAACAATTCTAGAAAAGCTTAAAGACTTTTTGGATGTAGACTCTGACTAGAACGGGAAAACATCCCAGCTTAGTCCGTAACCGTAGTAAGATATTATGGTTAGCCTAAGATGTATAATCTTATTAAGATTATTCAGTTCAGCTTTAGGCTCTAGTGACCACTTAACATCAAGCGGGTCGCGTGCATGTGTGTGTAATTACTTCATAAAAAAAGAACTCAGAATAGTAATAGACTCGAGAGAGTTGAGAAGAGATATGTATGTTTTTACAGTGATCTGTAAAGTATATTGTAATCAAATCACACATTATCTAAAAGCAAATCTCATATCGGTGAAAGCATCAAAGAAAATATATGTAACCAGTTTATTTGAAAGTCTAAAAAAGCGACTTCAGTGGCCACATACAAAATCTCGATTTAATTACGTTGTAGTATACACATTGACATATTAAAACTCAAGACGTACAGTCTCGAATAAAAGTAGCGCTCAAAACCGATTGCAATAACTTCCCAATATACATACATGGTTATAGTTATGCGATAAACTTATGATTTTGCAAATTTAACCCTAACTGAACGGTTTAAAGTTGTTATTACAAGGACGTAAGCGACGCGAAACTATTTCAAATAACTGCGTGATCCAGAATTATGCACTCATTTTTGTGTGCCGGCTGCGAGACTTTAAGTATGTATCTTGGGTTTTTGTATATCAATGATTTTTTTTTCGATCTGACTACGCTATTGACCTAGCAAGGTCTTAACAGCTTCACCGGACTAGTTCATGATAATACACAGTATCACAATTCCAATTTGTTCCATTTAAATAAGTTGGTTGACTTCTTTGTAAAAGGTATGGACCAAATACAAATTCTTTTATTTAATTCAAATCAGGATCTTTAGTTAGAGCTTTACTTACGTTATGAAAGTTTTAATTTATCATTATTTTTATGTTAAGTCTTGGTCTATAATCACATCAAGTCTTATGCTTATTTGTGTAATCGTTTAGGATAAAGCAATAATGTTTTAAGGCTACTTTTAATTTTTTTATTTGTTGCAATATTCAGTAATAAATACTCTTAAAGTTTAAAATATAAGTAATAGGATGAATAAAAATGGAACATACAACATAATAAAGTAGATTTATACCTTGAATTCCATTTCTGTGGAATAAATACTTGCTTTAAAAAGGTTTCGTACTAAATGCACCGCGTTCGCCCGAGGCAAGTTTGCGTTATCCTTTTTTCGCAAGTCTAAACTGTTTTTTTTTAACCTGGGAATATCCCGGGGGAGAAGGTGGGTTATGTCCTACTCGCACGGACTAAATCCCCAATCTGTACGTTATCCGCTATGGTTGAGTTGACACGAGATCACGAGATTAAAGCTCGCAAGTCTATTCTAACCTAACCAAAGCGAGCCAAAAGAGCAAGATGGCAAACATTCAGCGAGCGCGGTACGTTTAAAACGTAACCATTTTAAAGCAAGTATCCAATACGTCTTCCACTTTTTTGTAATAACACTGCATATGTTTGTTACTGATTCACATAAAAGAATCTTTATCCACATAGTTTTAAAGTTTATCCATAATTGGCTTGGTGCCTGTGACAGGATTACAAGTGAACTACTCGTATAAGATACTGGCCACGATTACTTGAAATTCTAATGTTGCGTTCTAATGCAACGATTTTTGTCACGAAAAGGATGAAAAATAGATACTTCATTGTGGATAGAAAAGGAAAGAACTATGCTATTGAGCTAGTGAATGAGCATAACAATTGAACTAAGTAACGCATATACGAAATTTGTAGCTACAATGACGACTTTATTTCTACTACTGCAAATAAACATATTAATAGTGATACATTAATGATCCTTCAATATGATCACGAATATTAATACTTGTGTAATTTTGATTGTGTATGATTTCAATTGTTCCTATATTCAGTTAAAATTTCACAGTATCTCAGTTTTTTTTTTTTTTATTGAAGCACGACAAAGTGGCACTGTACCTGATGTTAAGCATAGTACAATCCAAAAACATCGGCAACCACCGATAGACAGATTATCCATCGCCGGTTGCCGCTGTCATGCCGGCCATAATGACGAAAGTCACCCGGTACTGGATATGCACAGGCTGATCCCGAAACGCGACACGCAGAAGCGAGTCACTATGACGGGCTTTTTAGCCATATACATGGTGGTTGCGACCCAGTTGGACTGTAAAACCCTACCACCCCGCTATCGCCATTGCCTCGTTCGTTGTTCAGCAGGGTGCACCACGTGCAGGTGAGGTTGGCGTGGGTGTTTCAAGTCTTAAGATGTTAGTCGACACCCCTTACACCACAAATAATACTCATGTATTTTATTTTACTTTATTGTTATATAATCATGATTAAGTAGACGTATAGTATATATATATATATTATATTTTAATTTGTATATGAACTCGCAAATCTACTTTTACTATAAATGTAATATTGGTATATGTATGGTTTTAATAAAACTTTATAAAATAAATTGCATTTATTATTAAAACACAATTATATTCAAAATTTACCTGAGAATTAAAATATAAAAACAGTGCATATTAATGTACTCGTGGAGAAAGTGACTCTTTTTGGCTTATATATAGTAAATTACACATGTGTATATGCAATGATCATAAATTATACGAGGCCCCGTAGTATATAACATTATTGTTAGCCACAAATTATGAAGAAATTTATACGTTATAAAGTTATTTTGTTACAAGAATGGATATGTCCCATTTTATATCTAAAATTTCATTAAAGTCAAATTTCTATCGTAATTATTCAAGTTTCTACGGATCTTTCAGATGTTTAATAGTTTTAAGTGTTTTTTATCATTTATGCCTAAATTATTACAGAATAAAAACTTAAATGTCAATTTTGTATTCCATTTGGTGCTCTATAACAAGTCTTTACCATATTTTTCATATCATTAATTAAAATTACAAAGTAACAAAGTTTAATTTTCAAACTGGTAAAGATAGGGCCAACACTTCTTTGTAAGTTTGTACTACTTTTTATACATATTAGGGTAGGTAAAAAAACGACAATTTTTTTTTAACTTAATATTCTGAAAAATAGATTGGTAGACAACTGAAAAAAATTCTCTCCAAGTATGAGTTCTTAATTTTAATAGAAAAGTCTTCCGTCGCTCAGTTTTTTGTTTTTTCCTTATTATAAGAAAGAAAAAATCATATCTCAGTATTCACTATTTGAAAAGATATCCCGTCTTACATATTTGTAGGAGAAATTTTCTACAAAAAAGGTGTCTTACAATTTTTTGTAAACCTCACCGTTTAAAATTTATTGAAGGTTAAAATTTGATTATTTTCAGGGAGATTCTTTTTTCTTATGAATCTTATAATTCGTTAACAAAAGAATATTACAATATTACAGTTTTAAAGATATTCATCGTCAAACTTCAATTCACATAGATTTTAACACTTTTTGATTAATAATTCGAACAATTGAAATTTGTTAATAATTCGGCAGAGCGAGCTGTCACATTAGTCCATGACTATGACCATTGTTTGACATAAAATGAAGAAAATTTCAATATATACTGCAAGTTATAAAAGAACATCGTAAAAAATGCCTGAATTGAAGTAAAAAAAAATGTTCTACAGTAGAGATGTACAATTATGTTAAAATTATGAGAATTATATCTTAGTTTATTAATTAAAAAATACTTTTTGAAAATATAGAATAATCTGTAGGTGGTAGAGCCACGCTGAAGCTATTGATTTCAGCATGAATGGGTCGGCTCGCCCGGGATAGTACCACCCTGTCATAGAAAACCGACGTGAAGTAACAGTGCTTGCATTGTTGCGTTTCGCTTGGTCAGTGAGAGCGCCGGAAACCCACCTCACCTCCTCTCCCCCCTCCCTCCTTCCCTCCCCCTTACCCCTTCATTCAAACACAGGCTGGCAGCGCACTTGTGACTCCTCTGGTGTTACAAGTGTCTATGGACGACAGTGATCTCTTAACATCAGGTGACCCGTCTGCTCGTTTACCTCCTATGTTAAAAAAAAACTCTTTTCTTCTAGATCGAAACTTTTATATTAAATTTGTCACAAAAACGTGATTTTCTCGAAATTTATGATTCTAAATTAGAAAGAATTGAATAATGTTTTTTTCCAATGTATCCAAACATGCTTAGGACTAAAAAAAAATCTGAAACATAGAGATTCAAGTTTGTACGGAGTTCCTCGAAACTCATAAATTACATTGAAATTGTTCAAATTACTAATCAAAAACTGTTAAAATTAGAATGCATTGAAGTTTAATAATGAATATCTTTAAAACGCTTAATTTAATCGACTAATCATAAGAGACCACTTTTGTTGGACAATGAATTTCCTTTGAAAGTGTAAGGTGCGCATATCATTCTAATTTTTTGTTAACGAGTTATAAAGTTCATAAGAACAAAGAAACCTGCCTGAAAACAACCTAACTTCAACCTTCAATAAATTTTAAACGGTGAGGTTTATAAGAAAATTGTAAGAAACCTTTTTTGTAGAGAATTCAATTTCATGTAAATATATAAGACGAGATATTTTTATCAAGTAATGAATACCGAGATATATATATATATATATATTTAATAATAAGGAAAAAATAAAAACCGGAAAGGCGGAAAACTTTTCTACTAAAATTAACAAAAAAATCGTCGATTTTTTTGGCTCACCACATATACGAAAGAACGACTGGCTGACTGCATTATATACAGGTTCCTTGTACACTGTAGGTGAGCACTCAAATAGGATTTTAGGAAATTTAATCCCTAAGGCGGTAAATAGTGGCATAAATATCTGTATGAAAATACGTTCTTTTTCTATTACTCACGTTTATATATTATTAGGTACGTTAGTTATTTTTATATATAAATATAATAAAAAGTCGAAAATAGTTATTGCATAGAAATGTTATTTCGGCTAAAGACATTAATGGAATCTCCCGTTTCCCGTCCAGTGAAAAAATATCAGAAGTCATTTTAGGTCAACGTGCCTACATTTTTTACAGTATAGCTCGATAAAATTATCTCTATACATCAATCAAAACCATATTGTAGTCCAAAAACAAATGCGACCTTCGCGCCGAGAGATGACTTCCTGCTCCCATATCTGCACTCACGTTTTGACTCTCTATTCCCCCTTAGCGTTAAACGTTGGAAGTCGCATTATAAGTTTCACTTCAAAAATTCGAATATACGTACGTATCTTGAAAAATTATAACGCAGATTCCGATGTTAAAAAATATATACGTATACGTAATCAAAATTACCATCGAATGTATTAGGATATTCTCATTTAAACTTTCCAACACAGAGTATAGTAGATTACATATCACAAATAAATTAATTAACCTATGAGATTAATTTTTAAAATCAATTTTACTCTTCCGCGCCATCTGGTTTGCTTACGTTGTAAATTGTATGTATATTTCTGAAGTTTCTAATCTCACACCAAAAGATGGCATTACAGAATCAAATCCAATGACAATGATGTTTCTACAATTTATTAACTGTGGTTATATTTTATTTCATATTTTGATAATAAATGATTTGGGTATCTGTGAATTTGTAGTTTGATTTTATGTTTGTGGTGAAGTCGTACACTACTTTTAATATCTAAAGTGCTGTGTTTACAAGTTTATATGTGTAATTATACTGCTATTAAAACTGAAATGTCGTCTCGATAGCAGGGTAACTATTTTTCTCAAAATTTACAAATTATGATAATGATATTATTCCAGACATAAAATGGCGGGAGTTTTAAAAATCTAAAGGCTTCCCGTGACGATATATGGTCCAAGTATTTCATCATATTTGTATTTATAGGTTCGTGAGAGTTAATGGTGCTCGAAACAGTTGTGATTAAAAAGTGAAAACGTTTCTTTAGTGTAAAATAGTGTAATAAAATTACAAACATACAATTGGCGTAAAGTTTTACAAATAATTATAACTTTAGAATAGATTTTGGCGAGATTTTTAGTCTGTCATGTAGTGATTTTTATATCTTATTCATAATTTTATGTTATTTGACTCTATATTTTGTAAATTTCGTGGTGTTTTACGAAATATAATTAGGTTATTATGCATAAGTGAAGTGAATGGAAAATAGTACCACGAAACATGAAATTCTGAGATACCACAAAAACTCCCTGGAAGGTTTAACAAGGGAGCCACCATCTTGTTAGAATATTGAAATAATCACTCGATGAAGGCTATTATTAACTACACGATAATGGCAGTAATAATATGAAAGATTGATTGCCAAAAGTAAAGAAAAAACAAACTTTAGAACATTTCCAAGATGGTTACCATATTCAGAAACGAAAAGGTCACAAACTTAGCGCTGATATTCAACAAGCCTACGTCGTGATTTGAAGCTATAATTTTTTTTAATTGGCTCAAATTAACATCATTATTATCCTTTTCTCTGACTTTCGCAGGATATTTTTGGTTTGAAAGCGGACATCATTCTACATCATACGTCATGCCCTTCCTTTGTTTTGTCTATAAGGCATATGCCTACGCCTATATTGCGACAATGAACGCAACTTGTGGTCAAATAAAAAAAAAAACAAAGAGCAACTAAATACATGCAATAAAGCTTGTTTTTTTGACGTGTTATTTGACATTTCTGCATATTTGAAATCCAATTACGATATTATTTCCGTACTGTTGTCTAAATGCACCAAAAAGAACACCAAAAAGCAAGCGACTGTACGTGTTTCTTAAAGCGGCATTGAACATTGAACATTAATTTCAATTTTAGAAACGTCCAGTCTTATAGAGTATGGAGCAAATCACAAAGACTAAGTTTTAGGAATTCAGTATCTTAACTCTGCCCTACCAATATAATATTGATAGTTTTCATGTTTTTTTTTTTTATATCAAAGGAGGCAAACGAACTGGTAGGTCACGTGGTGTTAAGTGATCACCACCGTCCATAGACACTAGCGACATCAGGGACGTCGCAAGTGCGTTGCCAGCCGGTATATGGGAGAAGGGGAGGGGAAGGAAAGAGGAAGGGACGTGGGCCTCCGGCTCTCTCACTGACCGAACGAAACACAACAATACAAGCACTGTTATTTCACGTCGGTTATCTGTGAGAGGGGTGGTACTACCCCGGAGGAGCCGACCCATTCATGCTGAAACCAAAAATAGCTTCAGTGGGGCTCTATCTCCTACCAAATGTATGCCCAAAATAACTTAGATAAGTTGGTTTTAGTAAAAAACAACATAATTTAAATAGTACAAACAGCAACAAATTGATCATTCTGTTCTTCAGGCTCGCTAAGACCAGGAACAGTTTTTTTAGGTAATAGTGTTAGGGTTTAAATTAAAGTCCTAAAGCTTATTACCGATTTGCCGGATAACAAATTCAAGAACCATGCCAAACGGGTTTTAATGACGAAAGCTCATTATAGGGATCAATATGTGAACGAATGTGACGTCTGGAAATGACGTCAATCCTTTTTGCATCCATTAAAAACAAATTTAACTATTTATCTATACTAATAATATAAATAGGTAAAGTTTGTGAGTTTATGACGTTGTAGGGGGTAATCTCAGGAACCACTGGTCCGATTTAAAATCAATGTTATATAAGTCATTTATCGAGGATGATTATAGGCTATGTATCACCATGCTATATCACCAATAGCAGCAGAGCACCAATGTAGAATGTTTAAAATGTTTTTTCTTCCTCTTGAGAGCTTACACGCAGCGTGTTAGCGTTAGCTCAAAGTAATTATTTCACTCGGACGAAGTCGCGGGCAGAGGCTAGTCTGTAATATTCTGATTGTAGAAACTAATGTATTTACTAACAACCAAATGGTTTCACATGTAATTCCCCAGAACGATATGTTTGCCGGAAAGTTTTTATATTTCAAGAATTATAATATCTCTTATAATTTTGCGGTTTTTGCGTACTTTCCGTTTATGTACCAACATTTTGTGTTTGTTAAGTACTTTTAATATCTTAAAATCTCAATTAATTACTGTTGTTACCACAATTATAGAGCCACTAGCCTCTGCCCGCGACTTCGTTCGCGTGGAATAGATACACTAACACGCAGAAGTTCTCAAAAAGAAAAAACATCCAGATTTTAAAACATTTTTCATCTGTGCTCTGCTCCTATTGGTCTTAGCGTGATAATATACCAAACCATTCTCGGTGAATGAGCTATATGACATATAGCCGCTATGGTCTCGCCTCCATCCGTTGCTTTGTCATAAGAGTAAGATGTCCCTCAGACACAAGCTCACTTTGTATAAAACGTGTATCCGTCCCGTGATGACATATAGCTGCCCCGTTTTTGCGCATATGTCCAAAGATAACTTTCATAAGCTGCAGGTTCTCCAAAATCGTGTTTTACGTAAAGTGACCGGTGCCCCGTGGTACATCCGAAGAGTCGATCTCCATAGAGACCTAGAGATCCCTTCTATCTGGGCATACGTAAAATCACTTACGAATAGTTATTTTGAAAAAGCCGCGAATCATCCCAGTCCGTTAGTGGTATCCGCCGCAAACTATGAACCCGTACCTAACGTTGCGCGTTATAAAAGACGTCCGCGACACATTTTTACTGACCCTCCTGATTCAATCACGTCAGCGAACGATCAGTACCAGCCTGTCCCTCGAAACAGAGCGTGTTCACGCCCGCGCCCGCGTAACCACAGATCACGCCGCCGTGATCTGGGGGTTAATTTCGCTCCCGCACACCCGATTAGGCCTCCCGCGGCAGCGGCTCAAGCCTAGGTTCGATCCCTCGGTAGGGAGCCCTTGAGTGCGTTGCTTGCGCGATACGGTGATACACAAATATACATCACCGCTACAACACTACATGATCACCCCCACACACGTGCACGCCTACACGCTTACACATGAAAGTGGAAGGGTTTACTTTTTTTTCCCTTATCGAACTGAAAAACTCTCAATTTTTCGATAATAAATATATGGAGGAGTTGTTGAGGCGTGTATGCTTGGTACACATATACGTTTCAACAACTCATAGATATACTAATAGTTAGCTAGGTTAGCTAAGATAGGTCGCGATTTTGCATGCAACAGGCAACAGCCAAGCCGAGGTGTGCCGTGCACCCTTGAGCTGGTTGCCAAAATAAAATCGGCTGAGTGCCTTAAGCGCTCGCCTTAGTAGTCCGGTGAAACTGTTAAGACCTTGCTGGGTCAATAGCGTAGTCATTTCGAAAAAAAAAGCTATATAACACTGAAAGAATTATTCAAATCGGACCAGTAGTTCCTGCGATTACCCCCTACAACGTCACAAACTCACAAACTTTACCTCTTTATAATATTAGTATAGATATAATATTAAAAACAAAACGCAGTAAACAAAGACGTGAAAACTTATAAACACACAGTATATTGTATACATTAATAAACTTCAATACCGTTTGACTGGGAGCGTGGCTTCTCCTGTAATCCGGCAAATCGGAGGTGGTTTAAGTAGTTCGGTGAAGCTGTGAAGGCCTTACTAGGTCAATAGTATAGTCAGTTCGAAAAAAAAAACAATACCGTTTCATCTATTGCTAAAAATTCGAATCACCTTAAGTATTTTTTTATAAAGAAGATTCTGTACTATTGAACCAGTTGACATTGAATTTGAATTTAAATGGACAATTTGAATACGGGGATATTTAACGTCTCGGCTAATATTTAAGGCCCAAATATCAAAATGCCAGACTATGGTTTTGATTTTTATTTCATTCACGACACGTAACTTGTAAGATGGTTTAGTAGACAAAAACTCATACAAATATAAAAATAATTTAAAATACATGTCCCATAAAAATATGATTTTCCGATACATAATTTGTTATTTTTCAAATTTTTAATTGTAATAGAAAAGCAACCTCAAAAAATCTTCTCTAAAAAATTTAAAAAAAAATTAGTCGGTTCATCCATCGGGCCCTGGACGCCCCAGCGCGAGTCATTGTGAATTACAATTTAAAAATGGCGATCTATAATATAAAAATGAATCACAGCATGTGTTGCTAAGCGCAAATCTCAAGAACAGCTGAATCGATTTCGCAAATTTTTTTTGGGGTGTAAGGTGTGTCGAGTAACATCTTAAGACTTGAGACACCCAAGCCAACCTCACCTGCACGTGGTGCACCCTGCTGATCAACTAACGAGGCAATGGCGATAGCGGGGTGGTAGGGTTTTACAGCCCGACTGGGTCGCAATCACCATGTACATGGCGAAAAAGCCCGTCATAGTGACTCGCTTTTGCGCGTCGCGTTTCGGGATCAGCCTGTGCATATACAGTACCGGGTGACTTTCGTCATTATGGCCGGCATGACAGCGGCGACCGACGATGGATGATCTGTCTCTCGGTGATCGCCACTGTTTTTAGATTGTACTATGCTTACCATCAGGTATAGTGCAGTCACTTTGTCGTGCTACAATAAGAAAAAAAAATCTTCTTTTGTCGTGTTTGATATTGTCATAAGATTCTTATGCAAAAAAAAACGCATGTTTTAATATACTTTAGGCGGAACGGAGTTCGCGGGCACTGCTAATTAAATATAAGAATGAAGCCGCAATAAATGAAATAATCTCAATGAAAAATATGTAACTAATGTGTATACTAACGTAACGTAACATATTTAATAGTTAAGTAAAATAATAACAGGTACTTACGTATTAACGCCACCGCAATGCGCTCGCCGACCGTTGCCGCGGCCCTCTCACGCTGTCTTTTGTTTGTAAGTCTAACCAAAACGATTTATTTTTCTAAAATTTTAGACTTAGATGGTTAGATATTTAGACTTATTTTCGAAGATAAGATGCGGTGGCGTTAATACATTAGTACCTAATAACAGAAGTTGCTCGCATTTTAAAGGATTTTTAACACAACTTATATAATTAACGACAACAGAAAAATGTGGGGACGAAGAGTCTTCAAATAAAAAAACACTAACAATATCTTAATCATTATATTTGATGTTCGATTTTGAGATATTTTCTGCTACATTCCAATACGAGATTAAAATGAGACTCACTTGAAAATATCTACCTTTAATAAAAGAAAAATCATCACAATTGAAAACTTCGGTCATTTTGACGCCGATTTATAAATAATAACAAATCCATGTTGAGTTCAAATTACATATAGTTAAGTTCGGGAGCGCTGGGATTGACTTTTTAAAAACTAAGAGTCGATTTTAGACCTTTATTATTATAATGTCGATTTTAGACAAGTAAATATTCTTAAAACTAACTTGGTCGATTTTGAGACCTCTAAAACTATGTCTTAACCTAACGAGAGACGATGCTAGAATCTCTCGAGAAACCTTAACTTATTTCTCACATCGGTTATTGGCGTATGCTGACCTAGCGTCTAGCTCCCGTCCTGTTCGGAGAACACTAGGTAAGCTTAACGGAGTTTAGGCACGTGTATAGAGTCTGTGGGAATATAACTATATTGTAAATAACTTGAATCGGGAGCGCTCGTCACAAATGTTTTGCCCCGTAATACGTGATTCATCGCAGACAGACGCTTACACGAACAAAAAACATCGTCCAACCTCGACGACCGTCCCAATTATCTCGACGAAAAGTTCCCCGCAAATTTTAAATACGACTTGTTATGTCTAAATATTTTATAATAGATAGGGATTTCACCTCATAAGCTGTAAACTCATATACCGCTTCATTTTGGTAATCTAAAAAGTGTTTGTGTTTTTATTGGAGCACGAAATAGTGACTGCACTACGCCTGATGTTAAGCATAGTACAATCCAAAAACATAGGCAACCACCGAGAGACAGATTATCCATCGCCGGTCGCCGCTGTCATGCCGGCCATAATAACGAAAGCCATCCGGTACTGGATATGCACAGGCTAATCCCGAAACGCGACGTGCAGAAGCGAGTCACTATGACGGGCTTTTTCGCCAAATACATGGTGGTTGCGACCCAGTCAGGCTGTAAAATCCTACCACCCCGCTTTCGCCATTGCCTCGTTCGTTATTCAGCAGGGTGCACCACGTGCAGGTGAGGTTGGCTTGGGTGTCTCAAGTCTTAAGATGTTACGCGACACCGCTTACACCTTGTCTCAATATTATCATAAAATCTCGTGTCTAAGCATTACTATAAACCGTTTCTCAGAATAACAAAAAGATACGCTTGAAATACAAGTAAATAATTTGCATACAAATGAGACAGCATCATTGTTTTGCCATTCGGTTATTTGCACGATTATTATTATATAAAATGATTAATACCAACATTACAAATGTAATAAACAACTGAACGCATAAATAAGTGCTTATCACTGAATACTCTATATTTATATATTATGTTTTTTTTATACTGTTGTTGGTCACTATTTGCATTAAAATATTACGACTTCCCCACTCGCAGCTTATCTGTCGTTTTCGCCACAAAAATACCACACAGTTGTGTTAGGATGTGTTTTAATTGAAAAGACGAATTCATGTGAGAAACACGATTAATCTTTGAAATAAATAATCGCCCAAATATATATTTTCTATCTATACTAATATTATAAAGAGGTAAAGTTTGTGAGTTTGTGACGTTGTAGGAACTATTGGTCCGATTTGAAAAATTCTTTCAATGTTATATAGCTCATTTCTCAGTCAGTCGGACTTCCTCTCGCTCGCCCTTGTGTTGTCAGCGTCAGGGTAACCCCTCTTGCTGAGACTTCTCTCTCCCCCCGCTTCGACGGGCGTGTCTCTGTTTCGGAGGTGACTTGCGTCACTCACTCCTCGGTTGTGTTTGCGATTGTCGTCTCGCGTTTTCCCGGTCATTCTCCCGGTCCTCGGCATCTACTAGGTCGATGACCGCTTTTGCCAGCAGTGGCGCGTAGTGCTCCGCCACTGCCTCGAGCTCTTCTTTGTTTTTGGCAGCCTTTTTCTTGGCGTAGCTTTCGCGGCCCAGTGCGTCGCGTCGTTCTCTAGCCTCCTGTACTGAGAGCTCGGTCTCTGGCTCCTCAATGGTGCTCTGCCGTCCCGTTGTAGGTAAGCACGGCGTCTCCTGCTCATTTGTGCAGGTGTCGGGTTTGCGTGGGCGTCTGCGACTTCGTCTAGGCCTTCTCTTGGCACTAGTGCCTCTCGTGGGCGGATCGTTGGCGGGGGCCATCAGTGACGCCCCCGCACTGTCAAGGGTTCTCTCTGTCGCCGGCCTCCGATTCGCTGGTCCAGATGTCCTGGGCGCGGTCCCGGCTCGGCGATTCCTCAGTTCCCGCCTGAAGACGGGGCAGCTTCTTCTATTATTGGCTGGATGGGCGCCCCCGCAGTTGGCGCAGGTCGCCGGCTCCTCTTTGGGACGGTCGCATTGTCGGGCGGTGTGTGGTCCACCGCACCGGACGCAAGCGAGCTTCCTGTGGCATTGAAGGGAGGAGTGCCGAAACTGTTGACAGCGGAAGCACTGCGCCAGCCGGCTCTCCCCCCTCCAGGCTTCGATTCGGATGGCAGGCATGCACATCAAGGTGGTCGTCTCATAGATGGCGGGTATCAGCCCGGGCGTCCTCTTCAGCACGACGTAGTAGATGCACCCGGGTCTACCACGTCGGCCGTTAATCTCGCGGGCGTATTCTGCCACGAAGCCCTCTTTGCGGAGGGCCCCGGTGACGTCTTCTGAGCTTAATCCTCTTGGGAGGCCGCGGATTGCGATTTTCAGGCCTTGCTGCGAGGGAGGGGTGTATGTAAACCAACTGGCCCCCTCGAGCTCTTCTATGAACTTCAGTGTAACGTGGTGTTCCTCGACGTCTTCCCGGATGAAGCGGACTCCATTCCCGTAAGCGCGGACGTTGGGCCCGCGCCCCAACCGCGCCGCCAACTGTGGGAGTAGCGTGGCCCAGGCGTGGGAGCTCTCGACCACTATCGGCGGATAACGCGGGCCTTTCACGTCGGGTGAGACAGGCGATTCTAGTACCGGCGCGGTGGCAGCACTATCGCGCACGGGCTGCAGATTAGGGTTCCGCGGGCGCGTTACCGGTTTCTCTAGCGGATCGCGCGCAGGTGGCGCTGCGATCGACGCGTACGAATGCTGCTCGCGGGCAGCCTTTCGCGGCGGAGCGGGGGCGGGTGCGGGTGCGCGCACCTGCTTCGCTGGGGTATCAGGCTTCTCGGCTGGTTGTGAGGCGATCGGTTTCTTGCAGGCTTTCTTCTCAGGTGGCGGCTGGACGTCTGGTGGTACAGGCGATGTTGGCGCGCGTTCGGACGCGGACGCGGGCCCTGCTTCGGGTTCGCTGCGCTTGCGGCGCAGCGCTCGACCGAGCGGGCTGTTCGGCGCTTCCGAGTACGCGGGCGGCGCGAGCTTGCCGCGGGCTGCGCTAGCGAGCGCAACGGCATCGTTCGCGGAAGGCAATTTCCCTTCAGCTGCGGCTTCTTGGACGCGCAGAAACAGTGCCATCCAGCGAAGCATCCCCTGCGACAGAGCCCCAGTTAAAATTAACTGGGCGAGAGTGAGAATATCACTCTCGTACGCTTCCGTCGCAGCGGACGCCCCGCCAGGCAGCAACTGATGCGCGGCCGGCGTCGGCGTGTGGAGGGCAGGCACGGTGGTGCGGAGTCCGGTGGGCGTAGCAGGGGTCTGTGAGGTGGAGGGGGCGGCGGGGTCCGTAGGCAGGCTAGCGGTCGTCGTGCAGGGGTCTGGTTGGCCCTGAAAAGGGCCTTTTTTGGATCGCCGGCTCAACGCAGGAGGCGGAGCGGGCGAGGGGGCGCTTGACTTGCGCATCGTCGCGTAGGTCGGAGCAGCGGGCTCGCGGACGACCTCGAACGCGTAGACGATGGGACCGTCTCCTCATTTCTCGAGGATGGTTATAGGCTATATATCATCCCATTAAGACCAATCGGAGCGGAGCGCCAATGAATAATGTTCAAAATTAGGGTTTTTGTCCTCTTTCAATGTTATATAGCTCATTTCTCGAGGATGGTTATAGGCTATATATCATCCCATTAAGACCAATCGGAGCGGAGCGCCAATAAATAATGTTCAAAATTAGGGTTTTTGTCCTCTTGAGAGCTTCTGCCGCGTGTTAGCTTACTTTTGATTAGTGTTAGCGTTATCTCAAAGTAACTATTCCACGCGAACGAAGTTGTGGGTAGAGGCTAGTCTTACATATAATAAGAATGTAAATCTAAAGTGTCTGTGCTTTTTAGATTTTTGTGGAAAAAAATTGCAGGTGTCTCGGAATAACTAATAGAATATATTTAAATCATTTTTCTAAATGTCTGTTTGTATAACTTCGTACCACTGCTAAAGTACTGCATTCACGATAGAACTTCACGAAATAAAGAAGATTATAAAGCATATCCTCGACTAATATTTAGTGTAGGTTTCATTAAAATCGGTTCACTCTATCAAAAAAGTTATTGTAATTTTAATGACACCGCGACTTAAGTAGGCATTGATTATAAGTATGAGAGAAAAGTAGATAAGTAAATGGACTTAATACATTTAGATGATTTTAATAGTCATTGTTTTTCGTGGACAGAGTCACGGGCAAAGCTAGTTTATAATAAAACGATGGATTCACTTTAAGACTTAATTTCTTTTCAGTAGACATCGGGTGAAAGGGGAACAGAAACAGCAGTTTCAAATGGTAAACCACGGAGGCGTAATAACAACGCAGCAATTCGACAATTGGTAATTATGATTTCAATACTGAATCAATGAAATTGTAATAGGATAATTCGCAGTACATAGAGGCGCTAGTTTCCCACTAAAGGATCTAGGTTTGCAAAACTTGATTCATTGCAACTCTGCCTGAGTTAGCTTAAGTAGTTACTAAGCCAACGCCTTCAACAGCCTGCCGCACGGGGTCATACGGGAGGCGCTCCGATATTTTGGAGTGCCCCCGTATCTGCGGCGGCTGTTGGAGGCGTACCTCGATGGTAGGGAGATCGCCTACGTGGATGGCGACGGGCGGATGATCCGGCGGACGACAGGTAGAGGAGTTCCACAGGGGTCGGTCTTGGGGCCACTCTTGTGGAACATGGGCTACGACTGGGTGCTCCGCGGCGTGCTCCCATATGGAGCACGCCTAATCTGTTATGCGGACGACACCCTAGTCGTAGCTCGGAGGGGGGAATGGAGGGAGGTTGAGCGCCTGGCCACGATGGCCACAACCCTCGTGGTCAGACGCATAAGGAGGTTGGGCCTCAGGGTAGCCCTCGAGAAGACCGAGGCCATACTTTTCCATGGGCCTCGGCGGGGGCCACCACCTGGGGCCCACATAATGGTGAAGGGCGTCCGGATCAGGGTGAGGGCCCAAATGAAAAACTTGGGTCTCACCCTGGACGGACGCTGGCGTTTCGAGCCTCACTTTCCTCTACCCCGGTATCCATAAGGGATTTCCCCACGTTAAAAAAAAAATAGTAGTTAGTATTAAATAATTTCTAAACATTTTTAAGTGGGAGAGCCACGCTGAAGCTATTATTGGTTTCAGCATGAATGGGTCGGCTCGTGCGGGGTAGCAGCACCCTCTCACAGAAAACCGACGTGAAGTAACAGTGCTTACATTGTTGCGTTTCGTTCGGTCAGTGAGAGCGCTGGAGACCCATCTCCCCTCCCTCCCCACTCCTCTCCCTTCCCCTTTCCTTTCTCTCCATTCCCCCAAACACAGGCTGGCAACGCACTTGCGACTCCTCTAGGGTTGCTAGTGTCTATGGACAGCGGTGATCGCTTAACAACCCACATGTTCGAGCCAATATAAAATCGGCTGAGTGCCTTAAGCGTTCGCCTTAGTAGTCCGGTGAAGCTGTTAAGACCTTGCTAGGTCAATAGCGTAGTCAGTTCGAGAAAAAAAAACCCGCATGTTCATTTGCCTCCTATGTGATATTAAATAAAAACATGACCGAGTTAAATTTATATATAAAATGCCATGATGTTTGTCCACAGTGATGAACTTTGAAACCACTCAACCGATCTTCCCGAAACGTTGGCATTTATGTATAATTTGGTCCAACTTGGGAGGTAGATGAATCCATATTTCGATTAATGGATTCACAATTTTTGTTACAAATTAAATAAATGTTGATTATTGTTAATAATTGTTTCATCAGTTTCGAACAAATGACGCTTTATTTAATTTCTTGACAGAGAACTGTAGGACCGACTGTTATAGATTTCGCATAGATGGCGCTATGTTTTAGTTTTTAAATTCATTTCCAACAGTTTATTTTATGGTGCAAGCGTTATGTTAGTCGATAACTGAGCCACGGCAATGCGTGGACGGGTCAGCTAATAATATATGTAATTTCTACTTGTAAAATTGACGTATTACTTTTATTAACCCTATATAACACCAATATATATGTCAAGAAAACGGGTAAGAAGTAAATTGTGCCAATACAGAGATATCTTAAATGAACCAAATATAAAATGTATTTATAAGAAGTTATAGGAAGAAATTCTAAATTTGCAAATACGCTAGCCTTACATCTAAATATGTGTAGATATCGCAACATTTAAAGTTTATTTATATTTTGCATGTTTATACAACTCAGTGTGAGATAACACAGATCCGACTTATTCGAGATGTTATTTCAAAGAGGTGTAGCACACGTACATAGTTTATACATATATTTATCTTTAGATATCTTATAAATCGAAGTTTTATTCCTACTTTAATGAAGTTCTATCGTTGAGTCTTCCTTTTGTCTGTAAAATACGACTGTATTTTTAATATGCTTATTATTTTATATTGGTTAAATATATCTTTATCGTTGCATTGTGTAAAAAAAATTCCTCTGCCACGTCTATCTGTGGCTATCTGTTCGCAAATCCGCGATAAACTCAAAAACTACTGAATGGATTTTCATGCGTTTTTCACCAGTAGTGATTCATGAGGCAGGTATTGCCAGTGGCAGCTTCTACTTCCCGGCCTATAGGTGAGTGAAGGCACCATGGGGTTTTAGTCCGTGCAAGTCGGACATAACCCACCCTCAGCGGCCCGGCTGGGGTGGGTATCCACATAGGGATTTCCCCATGTAAAAAAAAAAAAAGGTTTAGGTATAAGATTTGTCAAAGTTTTTATCTTATCAGAGCGGTACACCGTTCGCCGAGCCCGCTAGTATAAATTAAATAGCAAACTATACCAACAACGAATTCATTTAAAACTACTGCAGGCAAACCTAATGACAAATATAGTTTTGGTTGTTCTTTCTTTTAATTTAGAGGTTCCCAGACATTTATTTCATATAACACTTTCAAAATTTAGCTGGTTCAGGTGGACTCCCTGTAGAGCTACACATTTTTACCATATTCCTAAAACTCGAAAAAAAATGTGGTAATGAGATCTATGTAAATTTACGTTGCGTACTGAATATGGAATATGTAATTTCAGCATTTTATTAGGTCTTCGCTATAGAAAGCAGATAAATTTTCATGGACCCCGCTAACGAATTGTAAACCCCATTTTGTTTTTCACGACAACGCAGATCGCCGTCGAGTCTCCCGTGGAGCCCTTGGGGTCCACGCGGACCATTTTGGGAACTAAGGTTTTAAATAAAGATTTCAAGTTAGTTAAGATTCTATTAGCATACTTACATGTAGCGAATGACATTTACACTTTTTTCTTTAGAACTGAAATCTGTATTTTTTTTATAAAAGAGGTAAACGTATAACTGCATCAGTACTTAGAATAATATTAAATCCTCTCACAGATACATATTTTCCGTTCATAGAGTTCGACACGATTCATTTCTATTAATTCTTAGTATTAACCAAATTTATTTTGTATTTTTTTTATATCATAGCAGGCAAACGAACAGTCGGGTCACCTGATGTTAAGTGGTCACCGTCGTCCATAGACACTTCCAACACCAGGGGAGTCGCAAGTGCGTTACCAGCTTATATTTGGGAAAGGGGTATTGGGAGGGGTGGAAGGAAGGGAGAGAGGAGGGCAGGTGGGCCTCCGGCGTTCTCACAGATCGAACTAAATGCAACATTGCAAGCACTGTTACTTCACGTCGGTTTTCTGTGAGTGGGCGGTACTACCCCGGGCGAGCCGACCCATTCATGTTGAAACCTGTAATAGCTTCAGCGTGACTCTACCACCTACAGAATCTTTTGAGTCTGTTTTAACCTAATATGAATTGTCCTAGAAAAGGCCTGCCAGTAACATATCTTTTTTCTCATTTTCCAGATAGTGTGAATAACGTGGACTTACCAAGATTAATCTATCAATCAGTGCCGTGCTACTGCTGATTTTGTAGGTTGTATTTCTTATACTTACAGACAGTTCAAATTTAAATAACTTCAGGTACGAGCTACCTTATCAATACATATCAGTAACTGCAGGGAAGTTTATCAATAATCAGTTTAAAGATTTGAAAGTGTAAAGTCTGATAATAGAAATTACGTACATTATCATTATTGTCCCTGGAAATGTACGATAAAGGTATCACTTCATAAACGTCTACTAATCTCATTTTTTTTAAAGTAACAAGTTACATATTCCTTTATTATAAAACAGTTTAAATGGAACCAAAAATGAATTCCAACGATGACAAGTCAATAAGAAATTTTCGCTTATTTATTGCCCTACTAAAAAATAAAGACCTAGCCGATATTGAAAAGATTTTAGAGAGTGGAGCTGATGTTAATGCAACAGATACCAATGATAATACACCGATTCACATATCTACGCGGAAATGCAGGAAAGATATTATACAGCTACTTTTAGATAAAGGAGCTTGCGTACTCAAAAGAAACAAAGAAGAACATAGGCCGATAGACATCGCAAAAAAAAATGATACCCAAAATGGAAAAGAAATTGTTGAAATTTTAGATTTAGCTACAAGAACACAAGAAGCGTCAACGAGTAGACATCAACCCTCGATTACAGAAAAAAATAATAAACAAAAAACAAATACCAATAATATGAAAAAAACTAAAAAAATGATGTTTTTAAAACGACGTGGAACCTCTGGTGTAAGTGGGCAACTTTACGAAACTAAATTGTTAAGTTTAGTCTTCCTAAGAGCTATGAGTGATAAGGACATAGAAGAGTTTTATTTGGCAACTAATATTAAAGGAATTGGAGCTCTCGATGACTTGTGTTGCAAGTATAAACTGAAAGGAGAAAAGAAATCATTTAGATTGTTTCTGCAAGCAAAACATAGAGATGATCCTACTAAAGGTAGATTTACTGTTGATGATTTACGGAGTGCTGCAGGAGATTTTCATTTGCCTAAATATTTTGACAGTTACCTAAATATTATTTCAAAATTCAAGCCGAACGATAAAGATCCCATGTTTCGAGATGAAATTAAGAATGTAGAATTAAATTTCATTATTTATACACCCGCCAAAGAGCAGTTTGAATCCAAATTAGTCGGAGAAAATTTACAAAATAGCAAGATACATAAAATGATAAATACTAGCTCGACTGGAGTTATGTTTCAATTTAAATACAATGATAACGATGTACATTTCCTAACTAGATCTATAGAAGAAGATCGTGTTAAACGATTAGGGCACAACTTCCTAGAATTTATTATGTCAGAAAAAAATAAACTTCAAGTTATTATGACTGACGAACTAATACGAACGTACCATGTAGTTTTTGCTCAAAAAGTTGTAACGGTATCTCAAAATATAGTCGCAAAAGAGTATCGTATAGGTAAATTTCGTCCTGAGTTTTTGAAAACCTACGATCGTACTTTAACCGTTTTAAGGGATATGTTATTTAAAGAAACGGTAGAAAATCACTGCAAAAAAACTAATTTGACGAAAACGGAGATCTTATCATGTTTTCAACAGTTGCAAATAGACTCATCTAGTTATGCTTTAAGCAAGTTACTAGGGAGTTTGGTTATATACGAAGAAAAACATAATAAACTCCAACTCGTGGAAAACAATATTCCAGAAAATTATTTCTCTCCAGATGAAAGAAACAAAATAAAAGAAGAAGTAGGTAAAATACAAGTCAATGCCATAATAATTAATGAAGCTACCCAAATGGCAGGCAAATCTAAATTAGAATCTTTAGAGTTTCAATTACCAATTGCATTTGGAAACATAGATTTAACTATAAAAGAAGACAAAGTAGATAAAAGATTAGATTTTATAGTTAAAGCGTTGCAACCTTTGTTAGTAAAGTATAAAGAGGAGAAAAAAATTGAAATTAGTGATAATTGTGTGGGTCCTAAAACTGAAGACGCTAAAGATAAATTAGAAGCTGGTATATTTGATATTAATGGAGGTATCGGTGGTGCAGTAGGAACATTACTTGTTTACGATGAAAAAACTAAAATGTTAAGATTTAACACAAATACCTACGTCCCGCCGAAGACTAAGCTATTTTTAGATAAACTTAAGGCCGTGGTACCTGAAGGCGAAAATTTAGCTGACTATAGATTAAACATAAAACTAAAATGTTTCCCCAAAACTTCGTTTAATGATGAGCAGGATGATGCTTCAGCAAAGCAATTTTTAAACAGGTTATGGTTTTATACTAACGAAGCCAAGGAAGATGAGGTTGAGTCAATTTTAAAAAAAGAGATAGATAGATATTACAATGCGTATAGGGGGGAAGATCATTTCGACTTCCGAATTCATTCTGATGCTATATATTTAAAGTTTCATGACGAGATTCAAAAATGGTGGATGCTGTCTTCCAATGCGCCATATTTAACAAATGAAAGTGACTTATTAGATATAGCAAAGAAAGATGTGATCGATAGTCCATTACTTACGGTACTTAATCTTATGTATGTTAATAAAATTAAGAAAATTGGTTTAGAATTTAATCATAAATCAGTAACAGCATTAAATTTCGATAAGTATGAGAATGGAATTGTAAATGTTATCTCTCAAGCGAACATATTAAGTGGAATTAAAATTAAACAGTATTATAAAGACTGTAATAATTATGCTTTTATAAGCTTTGATTATGTATTAGGTCTTCCCATAAATGATTATAATACTATGCTATCTGAGCTCCGAGATACAAAACTTGAAGTTTTAATAATAATGTATGAATTGCCTAAAACTATGAAGGGACTTAGTGAAAAATTAAAACTTATTATTAACAAATTTAAAGGGAGAAAGATTGTAATTGTCACCAACAATATTCTGGCAACTGAAATAAAAGTACACTTTCCTAATAATTATTATGCAGTGACAGATGACACTAATAATTTATTAAACATTACAGAGAAATTAGAAACTAAATTTCTTGAAGATACAATAATTATTTTCCAAGGAGAAAAGGTAAATCTAAATACAGTTATCGATGAGAAATCAAAAGGTTTTATTAATGCCAAAATATTACGTAAGTTGATTAATAAGGAAAAAATTGAATTGGGCAATGTTGTTACAAACGCAAAGTATGAAGACATTAAAGAATATTATGCTGACAGGCACATAAAGCGAGGAGGGGAAAAATATCTTGTAAAATCGCTCGAAGATATTGATCATCAGGTGGTAGTCGTCACAGCACAACCTGATATGGGAAAATCCACGTTATTAACTCATCTTGCAATGGAAACAAAGAAAAACCACCCTTCTCATTGGATTATTCGCATAGATTTTCTAGATTATATAGAAACGTTTAACGATTGGCATATTAACAGAACAAAAATCGATAAAACAGAATGTTTGAAGTTGTTTTGTATTGCTGCTTTAAAAGGTGTTGATAGTAAGACAAAATTCGACCTATGTGAAACTAAAAGCGAAATAACATTAGCGAATCCTGTAGGGCTACGTAGTTCGACGATAATGGAATTAGAATTATTCCTTCATTACTATAATAATAAAAAACTGACTTTTCTTTTTTACGGGTTCGATTACGTGTGCCCTCCGTATGAAAAGGAAGTAGTAAAAATGCTCAAAATTATTGAAGCTGATAAAATACGAATGTGGATATCAACTAATTCCAATCTAACGTCAAGAAGTGCTCTGGAACGTGCCTTCGGTACCGCATAC
This sequence comes from Antheraea mylitta, assembly GCA_014332785.1. Lineage (NCBI taxonomy): Eukaryota > Metazoa > Arthropoda > Insecta > Lepidoptera > Saturniidae > Antheraea > Antheraea mylitta. Next base: position 520,288 of record JACEII010000161.1, on the reverse strand, counting down.
ACATTAGAACCAGTAAATGAAATAGGTCAAAAGTCATTCTTCCATAAGTTCTGGAAAACCAATCTGCAACTCGAAAAGCTAAATTACGAACAATTCAGCAACGTTAGCGGATTTTTACAATATATGGCCGGTTTAAATGACCTGGACGAACACGAACGTGAAATAATACCTTGGATCAGCATGCCACTTCACTTATTATATATCGTTGCCATTCATTTCTTTCAAAGCGAACTAAATAGTATATCATCAGTTACGATTACAGAAAAGCTTAAAGAACATTTGGACGTTGACTTAGCTAAGGTTACAACTTTAGGAAAGTACTTAGAAAAAACACCAGAAGCGGAGCAAGCTGCCGAATTAGCCGGCACACCGCTTCATATGTACATAGCCGCTAATTACTTCCAATGTAAAATTAAAGATAAATTGAATATAATAGTAGACACGAACGAGTTAAAAAAGAAATGGGATATATTCACCAACACAGTCTCTCTTTACCAGAGGTTTCTATATAGTAATTTAAACGACATATTTTATGAAGGCAACCCTAATATAGATGAAGGTCTCGAAGAAAATAAACGTAAACAATTTATAGAGAAACATAAAAAATTGGCTCTTTTTGCTATATGCAAAGAGGAGGATTTAGGGATGTTACTCTCTGAAGATGAAATTAATGAAATGAGAAGCATGATGACAAGGATTCAAACCGGCAACGAGAGATCATTAATGGTTGATCGTGTTTTAGATGACGTTCCGAAATTTTTTCATCTTTTATTTGCTGAATACAGCGCAGTTGAATATTTAACAGAACTTTTAAAAGCGACGAGCCATGGTTGTCTTGGCGGTATATTGAAACACAAAGCATTGTGGGACTTCATAGTAAACGTATTTCTAATGACATGTCCACAGTCAGTAAGGAACGCATTCGACTATAAGATCAAAAATGACCCAGAATTAGCAGAAATTGCTTCCAATGAGAGGAGCCAAAAAATCGTCTTCGAATTGTTATTAAAGCAGAACAAAGAACCGTATAATGGCTCAAACAGAGCTACGACACTAAATCTCGCTCTGCACGAAGGCATGATCAACTTTACGAACGTCTTACTAAAGTGTATCGAAGTGAATTTAAACAAGCACAATGTTGGTGATTTTGTTGAGATTGTTAAACGAAGCGCCTTCCTTCTCTCTGCTTTCGATTCCAAATATAGTGACGTGGCTAAAAGTATATTAGATATGATCAATAACGTTGATAGAGATAAAGTACAAGAGTTATTAAGTTCTAATAGAATCATAGATATTCCAGTGGGAATAGTGTCACTGTGCGGAAACGACCAAGTTGTGGAGAGTGTCCGTGAGAACCTAACAATGGCGAGGGATCATCTTATAAACAACGCGGATAATCTCTTTGGATTGAGTGTCGACACGGTAAACTTGATTCAAGACGTTTGCAACATATTTCTGCAGCAACGAAGAGATTCTTAAAACAGACCGAATCAATTCATTACACGACAGCAACAGAATTAAATTTGAAACGTTAGAATAAGTGACGTTCTGGTCGAGGACAGTAAGTCACGTTGAATGTGACAGTTACAGTGAGATGTCAAATATGATAGGTACTGTCAAATGCATGGACATGTATAGGTACTACCATAACCATAGATTATGGTTATGGTTATGGTGTATGAAAAAATGAGTTAAATTAGTGTGTCGCTATAGTAGCAACGGGTTTTATTATTGTTGAATTATTTCAACAAGTTTTATAAAAGAAAACACTCAAAAATCACTAAACGTATTATTTAAAGTTCATAAAAACTCTATCACAGTAACACGTTTTCTTACAGCAGTTATTTGACGTTATATTTACAAGATTATTTCGTCGTATCCATAACCTTTGCCTATGCTAACGCCATTTTGGAGGGTCTCGGAACTAGTATTTATTGCATAGAATATCTCTCCCATATGAGATAGTTTTCCATGTCCCTACCATCCATAGCACAGATTAATAATATTAGTCCAATAGGACAGGCGAAAGAGTTAATCCATACTGCCAATTCTGATATTGTCAATTGATTTTAATTTTTATATATTCTTTAGTCAGTTTTCTTCTATATCCAAGTGAATGTAAAGGCATGAGCACCAAATCTTCTATATAATATCTCGTACATTTTTAACCATCTTTTTTATCTTCTTAATTTTCAAGTCGTTTCTTTTGCTAATTCTAAAGATGTCAATATGTATAGTTCTTATGTATTCTTTAGTCAGTTTTCTTCTATATCCCAGTTAATGTAAAGGTATAAGCGTCAAATCTTCTATATAATATTTTAGATTTTTTTTATGTACTTAATCTTCAAATAATCATTTAAAAAAAATTTTGATATCTCCAATTGTTGAGTTGATAAAGACAAAGTTAAGTTTAAAATTATCAGGATAAGTTAGGAAATCGATATTCAAGTAAAGTGTCGTGCAGTTTAAATCTTATAACAAGATGGTGGTGCTCTTGTTACAACATTCCTGGGAATTTTTGTGGCATCTCAGGATTCGTGGTCCGTGTTATTATTTTTCATTCACTTCCATAGCATAGACATAGATAGGTGATGTGATGTACTTTTTTTAAATGGGCTCCTCTATTTTTATGGGTTAGAAAAAATACCTGTGATCTATGAACAAGATTTTAATCATTTATACTTATAATGAAAATATGGTCCTCTAGCTTTAAAATTAAACACGTTTATCATATAAACGAATAGGCATGTACTTAGAAGAAGAAAAAAACAATACATGAAAGTCTTTTAACCTTTAAAAGAACAAGGTATACACTCATTTTAATCAAATAATGCTACAGTTTTGGCTCCTAATCGCCAAAATGTTTCGATAAAAGATAACAAAAGTCGAAAATTGAGTAACAGTGCCATCTAGTGAGATGTGTCGTAACATACTTTCTTCTTCTTCTATTTTGCTCTTGGCAACAAGTCTTCAACTAGACTATTACTGCCATTGTCAAGTGAATAACAATATTACAAGTTTCTTAATATAATTTCGATGCAAATAACAAGATGGTGGCCGTCTTGTTAGAACTTTCCAGGGAGTTTTTGTTGCAAGTCAGAAACTATGCTCCGTGATATTATTTCCGAGTCACTTGTGCACAATAACCAAACTATATTACGTGAAGCACCATCAACATTACTCAATATAGAGCTAAATAACACAAGATTATGGATAGAATATTAGGACCACCACATGGCATTCCAAGTTCCCGCCAAAAAGTCCCCGTAACTTACTTTCACAATATTTTTTTTTTGAAATAGAAATCAAATAAGTGAAGAGACCGTGATAAATCGACCGTGATCGGTTTTTAAATCGATCTGAATCATGGTCTATGGAATCGATTCATGATAAAATCGAAGTCTAGAGGATCAATAATAAAAAACTCGATTTCTTCATTATTATTTTTTAGAGATTTCCCAAATAAATTATGCTTTGGTTTTATTTTATAAATAATAAAAACCGAATGACGATTTTATAGTATCAGAGATCGATTCACTGCATAAATTCCATGTTTAATATCTATTCAAAATATCGATTTTCTATGTCTATAAATCGATTAGAGGAAATCGGACATCCTTCCGTGACAGACACTATCAAGTGAAAAAAGGTGTTTCAAGTTTTTGGCGGGATCTTAGGGATCATGACTGTTGTGGCTTTTATTCATAATCTTGTGCTATGTGACTATATTTTGTAATATTGGTTGAGTTTTACTTAATATAGTTTGGTTATTGTGCCCAAGTGAAGTGTATGGGAAATAATACGACGGTGCATGGATTCTGACTTGCCACATAAACTTCGTGAAAAGTTCTTACAAGATGGCCACCACCTTATTGGTTCATTGAAGTGATCGCATGAAACTTGTTTTTTTTACTACGCTATTGGCCTTGCAAGGCCTTTACAGCTTCACCAAACTACTAAGGCGAGCGCTTAAAGCACTCAGCCAATTTTATTTAGACAACAAGCTTAAGGGTGCACGGCACACCTCGGCTTGGGCTGTTACCGATATCCCGGATCTAACTTAGCTGAACTATTCTAAGTTATTCATACATATATTCGTTTGTGAATCATGAAACTTGTAATATAATTACCTACTCGATAATGGTAGTAATAATGTAATGGAAGATTGTTTGCCAAAAATAAAATAATAATAATGAAGATTGTATGACAGATTGGCTAATTTGAACGTGCCATATGAGGACTAATGAATAACCTAATACTATTATTGCCAATTGGAGGCATAATTTAACAATTTAAATATCTAATATGTAGACTCCAAACGTGCATCATGCACTAATTAGTTACGCACTGGACAGGATGATAATTACGAAATTAGTTTTTAAGATTATTCATACCTTTTTCAAGTTATACTTCTTTTGGCGCGTTGGGAAAAATGACGAGAGTAAATTTTACGATGTGCGCGCACACCGTTACGAAAAAACCGACATCCTGAAGTAATTACGATGCGCGCGCACACCATCACGAAAAACAGACACCCTGAAGTTAGCTATAGTCAACATATTGTTTCTTTGTATTTCTTGTTTGTATTTCTTTTTATTAAAACTTTCAATGTATTAAATACCTTTTTTTATTTTTAATGTCGTTTTTTCTACAAACGTAGAATAAGGCGAAAGATAACATTTTTGAAAAGATATTTATTTTGTTACGCCAAAGAAGTATAACTTCTAACGCGTGTACATAAGTACACACAGTCTTTTTTTAAAGTACAATAAGCCATAAAATATGACCTGTTGTAAATTTAAGTATGTAGTTTGATTTTATTTTGTTTGTGACATAATGTTGCAAGTACAATGTATAATGCGGACAATAGAGAGATAAGATTATTTTGTTTTTTTTTTTTCTATATCATTGGTATTGATTTAAATTAAGGTACATACAAATAAACCCAAAAAGTATACTTATATTGCAAGTGTCAGTCGTTTGTGTGCTAATCTTCAAAAATACTTAACAGTAGCAATAATTTACACCTGAAAATAACAATTTAGACGACCAAGACACCAAAAACGAACAAATTGGGGGAAGTAAATAAGTAATAAAAATGTTGTAAATTGAAACTTATACTTTTGGCTTTCAGTGTAATTTCAAATAATTTATGAAATTATAAGAATAAATAATGTAATTGTACTTTAATGTAGAATTGTAGCTCTTATCATGTCTTGTAGCCCTTTTAACTCGGATCCTTGTTATGGCTGAACTGATGTCTAATGGTTAAAAACTATATTATTGCATTTATTTTAGACTTTTTGACATGTATTGTATTACTTTGTAGTCGATGTGTATACTCTATGTCATAATATGTTATTTTTTTATGTTTTATGTATACTCATTAATGTTTACACAAATAAATATATTTTTGATCAATGATTCCCGTTTATTTACCTTTCTTTTCGTCCGGTTCTTATATCAAATTAAATAAAAAGTTTGTTTTATTTGTATGAACCAATGACATTATAACTCATAGATACCTTACCTTACGCACACAGATTAGATAGATTAGATCAAATGTGGAAGTAAGACGGCATTATCTCAATATCTCTTGAAAAAAAGAAATAATTGTATGTTGCTTAGGTACGAGCGAATTGACTGGCAGTCGTCAACAAAATAAAAAATAATCAAAACAGATATGACATCTTACTTTGTTTGTAACGTGGTATATAAGTAATAGGGACTATATACTATACTATAACTATTAACTGAAAGTAAGAAATTTAAAATATAGTCAATTTTATTATGAAGGGAATTTATACGAACATCAATAAAGTGGTATGTTAATTTATTTCTTAGTTCATTCATATTCCAATATCATTGGTCTGAATGCATTTATCTGATTTGTTGAATAGTCGCATTTAACTTTTTTTAATTGTTTTACAGTATCCGTAATGATAACGTTATGAATTCTCTAGCATGACGCTGCGGCACTTAGGAGTGGAGCAATTGTCTGTAGGTGGTAGAGCCCCGCTGCAGCTATTTTTGGTTTCAGCATGAATGGGTCGGCTCCTCCGGGGTAATACCACCCCTCTCACAGGTAACCGACGTGAAATAACAGTGCTTGCATTGTTGTGTTTTGTTCGGTCAGTGAGAGAGCCGGAGGCCCACGTCCCTTCCTCTTTCCTGCTTTCCCTTTCCTCCCCCCCCCCCTTCTCCCATATGCAGGCTGGCAACGCACTTGCGACGTCCCTGATGTCGCTAGAGTCTATGGACGGTGGTGATCACTTAACATCACGTAACCCACTAGTTCCTTTGCCTCCTTTGATATAAAAAAAAAAAACAAAGTAATTGGCCAGGGAGTATGCTAATGCTAGTCCCACACCTACAGGTATCGCCATGAAGTCTTGTCTTCGGTCGCAATAAATACAAATGTGGGAACATGTTATCTTCAAGAATTATGAACTAGACTCATTATAATGCACTTTTTAAAGACATCCAAGGAACTTCTTCGTCATCTTCTTACCCTTATTCCACGTAAATAGGGTCGGCATAACATCTTTTCCATTTCCACTCTCGCCTATCTGATGTCCTCTCTGTATTCTCACCTTTATAGACATATCATTTTTCGCACAATTTATCAATACCCTTTTCGGTCTCCCTCTGCTTCTCTAGTTCACTTAAAACTTCTTTACTTACATGGCATTCGTCTCTCATGAGGACATGGACATACTGAACCCAGGAGGGAAGGGACGCTCACGCAACCCCGAGACACCCCTATAGTGCGGCGTAGGTTGTCGTGGAGTTTTAGCAGGTCACAGTCGCCGAAAGTCGCTACCTCCTACGTGCTTAGTACATCCCCCGGGAGCATGGCAGTCCATGATTTAAAAACAAAATGCTAGATGCCACCCTCAAGTTGATCATCTTTTGCCAAACATTTATAAGTATGTTCCCGAAGCTTTACTTTAAGCAATCCCCCCCAGCTTTAGCGTGTCTACCATCTTAGACCACGTTATTTAAAAATCAGATGGGATTATGATCACACTCTAAAGCGTATAAGGTGTAACCAAAACTCATTTATATAGCATGTTTAATTTATATATAATGTTTCCTTTTTTCCAAAACTTTTTTTGAATTTTCCCATCAAATTTCCAGGATAACTCCAAACTAGATTTCGTATAAAATTTCTTATTTGTGCATATAATAAGAATGAAAATATACGTGGCTATACTTTTCGCCTTTTCTATAAAAAAATGTTGCAAGTGTCTAGTTATGAGTAATGAAATACATTTCAATCATTTTATAGATTCTATCTATCCGCCCGTCTGATTGTTTGAACACGCATCACTGCCAAAGGACTGCGATAATAATAAACCCTTTACAAGAAAATGATAAAGTATATCTTCCAGTAACATTTGTCTTTTTTTCATTAAAGTCGGTTACGTCAATAAAAAGTTATTGTAATCTTAACTAGGACGCGACTTAGGTACGAGAAAAACGTAAATAGTAATTAGACTTAATATTCAGATGATCACTGTTTTGTATATCAGGTTCCACGCGGACTAAATCACGGGCACAGACAGTCGGAAATATAAAATTTTACCGTTTTTTACTGGCAGCCAGTTCTGAGCTGTTTTTTAAATATCAAGTCGCCATTAAATCAGCAGGTTAGAAATCACAGAGAAAATCCCACAGAAACATACATACGAAAAGGAGAGTGAGAGAAAAGTAGTTAAAAAACACGGTACAGTAATTTTAAACGAGAAATTTATTTTTTTAATTAGCAATCACAAACATTCACTGAAGTTGAACAAGTGGGGTCGTGGCTTACGTTTAAAAATGCCACGTATATTTTTATACGTAAATGAAACTTCTTCAGCGCGTTCACATTTACACGTCGCGACAATGCGACGACACGGCGCGACAAAATATACGTTAGTCGGATTATAACATCTGCCATAACCATATTATTTTTAACTATCTTCTGGCAGCAACTTCGTCCTCGTGAAATAGTTGCTTTAGGCTAACGCCAACACGCAGGGGATGCTCTCAGAAGAAAAAAATTGAACCGTCATGGGACGCCTGGCAGATGTGAAACATCGAAATTATTTTGTATAAGTTATATGCATAAAAGAACAGATTACGATAGGAATCAACGATACTATAATAAAAAGATAAAGCTTTACAAATTTGTTTCATTAAAATTCAAATAGGCGCGGTGTTTTCGGCGGCATTTATCAAAGGGCGCTAGGTCGTCGGTGCGCGTCGGGTAATACTAGTAGAACGAGTGGCCCACAAAACAATCTGAATCTTACGCTTATACAAATGTTGCAAATGTTTTTGAGTATTTCGTTATTTGTCCAAAGTTCGCGTTTTGCGTCACCACGTCTCGCCAAGCTAACAATCAGGTTTACAAGTGCCTATAGATGTTTTAAATAAAAAAAAACCTTGACAAATTATACACCTAAATTCATCATGAATCACTTTATCTAATGATGAAAACCGCATGAAAAGCTGTTCAATATTTTTTGAGTTTATCGAAAAGATAGACAGATGTGGCAGAGAACTTCGTTTTATAGTATGTAGTGATAAGGAGTATTAAAGAAAAACGCAACGTGTATACAAGTCTTTAAACTGATTTGAAGGATATTAAATGTGTATTTCATAAATATTTGCAGTATACTTTATCGTACGAAAGAGATTTCCAAGCAGACTATTCTCCGTTTGAAAACTTTTATGAGAGTATCACGGCAAACATGATCAAAAATTGTATGCATAAATAATATAATATTAACTCTGTATTTTATACGGTCTAAACTACCAATGTAGTGGCAACTTTATATATTTTTTTTATATCGAGAGTCAAACGAAGAGGCGATTCACCTGAGTTAAATGATCACCGCCATCCATAGACACTAGCAACACCAGGGGAGACACAAGTGCTTTGCCAGCCTGTATTTGGAGGAGGATTGTGGGGTAAGTGGTCCTCCGGCGCTCTCACGACCGAACTGTTAACCGGGGTCCGGGAGTTCAAGTTTTAAAAAAAAACTATTTAAATTGTTCTAAAATATAATTAAAGATTTGGTAGAATTAGTAAATAGAAACACAATAGAATGAGACGAAAGAAACGAGTACCTCAAACGAGGGCCGAGATTGAACTGCCCTTCTGTTGTTGAAGTTATTATTAGCTTTCTGCATAAAATGCTGAGTGCATGGATTAAAGTATCTATACTGCAATATTGTCATACAAAGGGGAAGGTATAACAGAACGAAACGCAACAATGCAAGCACTGTTACTTCACATCGGTTTTTTTCTTGAATTGACTACGCTATTATCCTACCAAGGTCTTAACTAGGGCGAACGCTTAAGGCATTCAGCCCATTTTATTTGACAACTAGCTCAAGGGTGCACGGCACACCTCGGCTTGGGATGTTGCCTGATACGTGCAATTCGCGACCTATCTGAGCTAACCAAAGCTAGGTATTCATAAATATAAGCGTTTTTGGAGCATATATGTATGTGTACCAAGCATACATACCTCAACAACTCATATATATTTCGTAACCGATAATTTTCTAAACTATTTCAGTTCGATAAGATCGACCAGCGCACTCAAGGGCTCCACACCGACGGAACAGACCTAGGCTTAAGCCGCTGCCGACCAGGGTTCACGTTGGTGTTTCTGTGATTCAGGTGGTAGTACCCCGGACAAGCCGACCCATTTATACTGAAACCAGTAATAGCATCAGCATGGCTCTACCACCTACAAAGAATAGTTACAAAGTGCGGTTAAAATACCTCAAAAAAAACCTACTGCATATAATTTGGACAAGCTAACAACTCTCTAACACGGCAAAGTTATTTGATAATGAAACGAGTTGGTTAGAACTATGGTCTTGTTAATTAAAAGTTGACTCCGCATGGTTTCGTTGTTAAATTCCGTGCGGTAATGATAATAACCTCTGCCTAATTAGGTTTGTTTTTTTTTGGATCTTACTACGCTATTGACATAGCAACGTCTTAACAGCTTCACCGGACTACAAAGCCTAATTAGGTTTTTTTGAATTGCCATTATAAGTAGAATTATTCTGAATTAGGACCCCCCTTCCACCATTTCCAGCAAAAATAAACAAATCTATAACGTTTCTCTCCTTTTTCTTGCTTACATAAACATCTATACTGTATTAGCGGGCCCGGCAGACGTTATCCCGCGCTGACAATAAAAAAAACCTTGACAAATTATATGCCTAAACCTTCCTAGTGAATAACTTTATCTACTGTTGAAAATCGCACGAAAATCCGTTCAGTAGTTTTTGAGTTTACCCCGAACAGATAGACAGACAGAGGCAGAGAACTTTTATGTAATGATTTTACAAAAAATCTAAGAAATAAATAATAAATATTGCTGAATTAATGACCAGTCAGACCCCACCATTTCCTACGTCATCAAAAATAAGCAAATCAGAAACCTCCAACCCCCTCTTTACTACTTACGATAGTACATAAATAGCCCTTACGGGTAGAGATGTTCAATACTACACTATTATTATAATGTGTTATTTTTATGCAATGTATAACAAAGTGTTGAAGCTATCATTATTTCAATCGGCTGAATGAAATCCGGTGAAGCTGTTAAGACCTTTCTAGGTCAAAAGCGTAGTCAGTTCGAAAAAAAAACTATCATTATAATGCTATCGATTATTATCCGTTATGACAACGATTAGTGTACGAATTAATGTACGAACGAGAACGCTTTATACAACAAACAATAAGTGTAACAAGGAGAACTGTTCACGTTACTCAAACTAAGTAGTGAACGAACAACGAATATTTAATTCGATATCATGCTATCGCTACTAATTGAATGATACAAAACAGCAGAATAACTGCAATACAATAACATAATAGCGTTATTCATAATTACCTCTGCTACTTTTAATGTTGCTAATTTTTTCCTTTTCCATCCCATTAAAAACATTTGTGTAACAAAATTTCAACCCTCTTACATAATTCAAAGAAGGTGTAATTAAAATTAGGCTTTCCTTTTTCAAATAGCCTATAACTACTACAAAAATTAAATCATTGGAAAAAAAATGTGCAATCGAAAAAGGTCGGATTTTAAAATTAATTGATTTGGCATAGAAATAACTGATATTTTGTTATGATTGTCATTTATTTAGTTGTTGTTTCATACCTTAAGCCAAAATTATAAGAAAAAAAGACAACCAGTAATTTTGTCTGTATATATATAGGTTATATTTAATTATCAGATAAGTAAGGTTATTAGTTTACTCTGTGGTTACCATTGAGTACAATCACGTTATATCTTCCCGCTAAAATGAACAAAAAAACGTAAACAAATTTTCGACGGCTAACATTTTTTTAAACCTAAGTAACCCAAAAAAAGTCTAGGCAGTCATAATTAGACCATTAGGCAGTCATTAGGCCGGCAACGCAACAGCGATACCCCTGTTTATTACAGGTGTCCATAGGCGGTAGTAACCATTTACCATCAAATTGATCGTCTGCCCTTTAGCATAAAAAAGGACTGCCGACAGCAGTGAAAACTTAAAGCAATGAAGTAAATGTATTCTCTTTTGAAATTTCATATAAATTATGGTGTGAATAACACTACTGAAATTTCAGAAATTGTTTATTGAAGTTATTAACATTCGTGTAGTTTTCATATATACTGGCACCCAAAGAAATAATTGCATTTTTATAAAATCCATTAATCAATCAAACGTATGAGCTGCAAAATATTAATATTACATATACACAGGCCCCTATACTACGCGTCGCTACTCTGTCGCAAGCTGCGCAAGCGCAAACGGCTGGTCATGCTGACGTAGCATGTCGTGAGGCGAACTTACAATTTTATCTCCTACCAAATACATACTATCTATACTTTCACTCCAATATACATTTATAAGGTAGTCCGGTGAAGCTGTTAAGACCTTGCTAGGTCAATAGTGTATGCAGTACGAGAAAAAACAAAAACATTTATAAAATTTAACTTTCTCAAGCAGCTTTCCTGCTAAGCCCTATTCGGACGATGAACTCATCTGCAACAAGGATATAAATGGGTCACGTACTAGATTGGACTATGTAAGTAATTAGCCATTCTCTTAAACTAATATTCCGAGTCACCGCACAACCGAACTTTTTTGAATGGAAGCGTTTACTGATTTTAAATATTACACAGTATAATTTAGCTAACAAAGAATTATAAATGATTTTTTATTTACTCCATTATTACACTATAAAACAATTTTTTTAGTAATTACTTTTGGCTAATAATCTTCTAGTAGATTATTATTGCCGTTGTGGAGAAGATTATGATTTTACAAGTTTCTTACAGGAGTTTTTGGCGGGATTTCAGTCTGTCATGTAGTGGATTTTATATTTTATTCATAAACTTGTGTTACTTGACTCTATATTGTGTAAAGTTGGTGGTGTTTTATGTAATATGGTTAGTTTAACGTGCATAAGTGAAGTGAATGGGAAATAATACCACGGAGCATGAAATTCTGAGGTGCCACAAAAACTCCCTGGAGGGTTCTAACAAGAGATCCACCATCTTGTTAGAATATTGATTGACACGACGCTTGATATTGTAATGATCGTGCGACGCTTGTAATATTATTGATTACTCGACAATGGCAGTAATAATCTGAAAGATTGATTGCCAAAAATAAAGTTAAAAAAAAAATTCTTACGATCATTTCAATGGTCTAGCAATATGGTGGCCGTCTAGGTAGGACTTTCCAGGGAGTTTTATAGTCAGAACTATACTCCGTGGTATTATTTCCCATCCACTCCACTTATCTATACTAATATTATAAAGAGGTAATGTTTGTGTCGTTGTAGGGGATAATCTCAGGAACTACCGGTCCGATGTGAAAAAATATATTCAGTGGTATATAGCTCATTTATCAAGGTAGGTTATAGACGATATTATCACGCTAAGACCAATAGGAGCGGAGCACTAATCAAGAATATTTCAAAATTGTTTTTTTTCTCTCATGAGAGCTTCCACTGCATGTTAGAGTTAGCCCAAAGTAACTTTTCCCTGCGGACAAAGTCGCGGGCAATATAAACAAACTATATTACGTAAAACAACGTCAATATTACAAGATATAGAGCCAAAAAACATATGGTTATGAATAAAATATAAAATCCACTACATGGCATTTCAAGATCCCGCCAAAAATTCTAAAACTAATATTGTTGAAAATTTAAAATAGTGAGTTCAAAATAACAAGTTTTTCACATCACTAAAACAAATAAATGCTACCTGTCTCGTTCTATCACGCAGCCACAAACGCATGTTAAAAAGAAACAACTACAAATGTGACTTAAATGTAACGAACAAACTGACATTATAGCGACTGGTCATTCTAGTAGTTAAATTTATGTCAGTGATTCGCAAAGTACAAAAATAATGCTAAAGGAAGATTGTTAGCAATAAAACGTAGGATTTCTAATAATCATAAAACAAACTTATCTCATCTAAAGAACAGCCGTACCTTTTGCAAAATACCCACAGAGTCGGTCCGTTTAGATATCCGTTGGAAATTCTATTAAATTGATTTTTATTTACCGCCTTATAAGTTATACTTCACAACAGCAGTGTTAATACCTGATTAATGATTAAAATTAACAACCAACTCAGTACATTTATGTCACAAATTGTATTTAATATAACCAAACAATCAATTGATTAGCTTTTTAGTTATTTTAACAATAACAAATGAGCCAATAGAAACATGTTCACATAGAACAATAAAGACTTATTTATTGTATTCAATAAACTGTGTATTGATTTCCGTGCATTTTATTTCAATTTGTTAACATTATTTTTAATAGTTGTATTTTGTACTAAAACAATAACCTTATGTCAAGACTATATTTTTTGCAACCAAGCTTTCTAATTGCTGCCATTGTTGAGTTTTTTTTTTATGTCATAGCAGGCAAACGAACAGGTGAGTCACCTGATGTTAAATGATCACCACCGTCCATAGACACTTGCAACACCAGGGGAGTCGCAAGTGCGTTGCCAGCTTATGTTGGGGAGGATGTAAACAGGAAAGAAGGAGTAGGATGAGGGGAGATGGTCTTCCGGCGCTCTCACTGACCGAACGAAACACAACAATGCAAGCACTGTTACTTAACGTCGATTTTCTGTAAGAGGGTGGTACTACCCCGGACGAGCCGACCTATTCATGCTGAAACCAGTAGGGGAGAGTAGAGGTAATTGAGAACGGCGGGTAATTAGGAACAGTTAGATAAATAGTACATCTCCCCGTGCTACACTGTCGCGAACCTTTTCTACAGCTAAACGCAGAGCCATTCATTGCGTATGTGAAAGTGGAATTGAAAGGACGCACTAGTTTTGTCACGGTAAGTCGAACAATTATTTTTGTATTTTTGATATAATTTTTGTCATCAGTATAACACATGTAAGTATTAATTTTTGAGTTTAAAGGTATTGTGTTTTTGCTCATATCATACACAGTATCTGTTTTCAAATGCAACATAGATTGAAGTTAATAAAAAATGCTTTTGAGAGTGGTGGCAATTTTTATATATATTGACTGATTCGGGTAATTGGGATCTACATTAGGTGAGTAATTTGGAACGTTCCCAACTACCCCTTACCCTCCTAATTACCCATAGTACTGCTGGTTGATTGTGTAAAAATATTGAAACTTTACAAATTATTTCAGATGCCTCGTAATTACGTAAGAAAGATCAATCAAACATCTTTCTTAATTACCTCATATTATTTCCATTTCCCCTACGGGATGATCTCAATTACCCCATAGGGTATCGGGTAAACAGGAATGGCAACGTTTTTTGTTTTAGTTTATATTTTTATTAAAACGTAAATTTAAAATAACGTTTTATGACTACTAAGTCATAGATAACTAAAGTTCATGTAGCAATAAAATTTGATTTAGTTCATAACTTTTTTCTATTATTTTTTAGCGTTTGAAGTTAAGTGTTCCCAATTCCCCTAATCTCCCCAATAGCTTCAGCGTGCCTCTACCAGCGTGTCTTGCGATAATTTCAATATTGTAAAAATGTTCATGGGGGTAGGGGGGTCTTCAAAGTACGACGCTTGGTCATAGGAAGGAGGGAGTGGGTTAGGTTTTCGTCACGTAGTCAACATCCTCTAAAGGAAATCTCGTGGTCTTAAAACGCACAGGCAGTAACTATTTAAAATCGTATTTAAAAATTACCACGTGAAAACTAGAGGGGGTGTGGGGGGTCTCCTTATATACCACGGATGGTCACTGAATGGGGAGGGGGTTAAAAAGTTGTTAAATATTCATTACGTATTTTGGGTAGGTACCCGTAGGTCTTTCCAGGATGTTTTTGTGGCATCTCATTAATACTTTGGTTACATATCGCATCTTTTTCCCTTCCCTTACTGTGTTCAAGTCAAAACTAATCAACCTCCACGAGTCATATGTAATTCTCTGGCCGTATGTATGTAACTGAACTCCTTCTAAACGGCTGAATATTATATAATACATCATACTAAAAATTAAAAGATTAATTTTAAGTAGTGGACATCCGTATTTTATGTTTTTGAAAGCCATTGTAAAAAAATGTGAAAAACGTAAATAGATTTTCATTTATTTAAATTGTAAGTAGTAACACACACGTAAATAACAAAAATTGCAACTAAAAATCGCATTAAAAAATAAAGATTAACAGCCACCAGCTTTGCAGACATCGGAATTCTAATTGACACACCTAATCCGATATCCAAACACTGAGTATACAAGCTATATGAGCAATTAATTTGATAAACAGAAGACTAAATACATTTATCCAATTTGGATTAGTGAGATGAAACGTTTCACAGTGTGAGTATTATGACGAACCTAAAACAGCGATTTTAGAACTTAATTTATAAATTACATATGCTTATACCTACATATCTATGTACCAACGTACATCGAAGATAAGGCTTCATTAAAGAAATATAATGTTTCGATATATTATATAAAACATATTAATTCATAATTGTTATTACACAAAAAAACGACATTCATAGCGTATGACCCAATATTCAATGTAACAACGTAGAATTATCTAAAATAGCAACATGTTAACATAAATAAATCACCAAAGGATGATAGCTACTGTGTTATAAGTACTACAAAGAAAAAAAATGAGCCGTCACGGGACGCCTGGCAGCTGTGAAACATCGAAATTATTTGAATCTTAAATTCTCAAATTACACTATAGGTATGCGAGCTCGGTGCGGCAAGAGAGATTGCGCACAGTCGCTTGCGCAGGACATCGCGTCGCCACGTCTCACACACTCGCCACGCCAATCAGTTTTACCCGCGCCTATAGATGTTTCACATCAAAATTAATGAGCGTTTTTACCGGAATATATAAAAAGTAATGATTAAGATATTTTTATACGAAAATAGAATTACGAAATATTTATTATAGATAACATAAATATACTGCTGTAATCATATTTCGAATAAAATGCCTACATCACTATTCATACTAATTGCTTGAGAATCATTATGATAAGGCATCGCCTGTCAGTAACATTAAAATTAATATCTGCGACGTCGGTAATATCCGACGACGGATTCTTTTCAAACGTTGCGCAGTTCTTACAACTTCTTTTTTGAAGTTCGCATAAATTTGATGGGAATGACATATCTTTTTTGATGAAAGCCCATAAATAAAATTGCACAGTAAAAAAAAGAACAAATTGATGACAGCATATATAAGATATGCCTACTTTTTTTTAAATAAAACATTGTTCATAGCCTCAAATGTTTTCGTCCATCTATCGCATGTCTCATTTCAGCCGGTCGCGAAGTAGGGATAAACTGAAAGGCGCTCTTGTTCAATACGGTCAGTTCGTTTCATATCCTATATACATGTATACGTTTGTGAATCATGCAGTAGTCCGGTGAAGCTGTTAAGACCTTGCTGGGTCAATAGCGTTATAGTCAGATCGAAAAAAAAAGTGAATTATGCATTCTCAATTGTATGATTCACAAAGAAATATATATATGAATCGCTAGAACATTTTAACTAGGTAAGTCCCGGGTTATCGGTAACAGCCCAAGCCGAGGTGTGTCGTGCACCCTTCAGCTAGTTGCCTGAATAAAAAAGTCAGGTCCAGCGAAAAAAAGCCGAGCTACTAGAAGTCTAATTACGATCATTATGAACGAATTTCATATCCTCACTTTTTTTTTTGTTTTCCACGTCACGTAAAATGCAATTGTTCTCAAAAAGGCAGCAGCCCTGAACAGATAAGAGCATAAGCATTACAGGAGGAATAATAGATTAAGGTTCTTAAACCACCAAACGTTACTTATTTTATAACCAATCGGAACCATATAAAATATATATATGTACACCCGATTAGGCCTCCCACGGAAGCGGCTCAAGCCTAGGTTCGATCTCTCGGTAGGGAGCTCTTGAGTGCGTTGTTTGCGCGATACGGTGACACAAATATACATCACTGCTACAACACTACACGATCACCCCCACACACGCGCACGCCTACACGCTTACACATGAAAGTGGAAGGGTTTACTTTTTTCCCTTATCGAACTGAAAAACTCTCAATTTTCCGATAATAAATATATGGAGGAGTTTTTGAGGCGTGTATGCGTGGTACACATATACGTTTCAAAAACTCATACATATATGAATAGTTAGCTAGGTTAACTAAGATAGATCGTGATTTTGCATGCAACAGGCAACAGCCAAGCCGAGGTGTGCCGTGCACCCTTGAACTGTTTGCCAATATAACATCGGCTAAGTGCCTTAAGCGCTCGCCTTAATAGTCCGGTGAAGCTGTTAAGACCTTGCTGGGTCAATAGCGTAGTCATTTCGAAAAAAAAAATACTGTTCCGGTTTGAAAAATTCTTTCAATGTTATATAGCTCGTTTATTGAGGATGGTTATAGGCTATATATCATCACGCTATGACCCAATGAAGAATGTTTAAAAATCGGGGTATTTTTCCTCTAGAGAGCTTCCGCTGGGTGTTAGCGTTAGCCCAACGTAAATATTCCACGCGAACAAAGTTGCCGACAGCGACTAGTTGTACATAAATTAAATAGATGGAAAATACCATGGAGAATAAATTCTGAGACAAAAACTCCCTGGAAAGTTCTAGCAAGGGAGCCACCATCTTTAGACACTTGTAATACTCACATTACCTACGGAACAATGCTAGTAATCATCTGAATGAATGTTTGTCAAAAAATATATCTTATAAAAAGAAATCTCACTTTATTTTATGTACAGATGTTTCTACTTACACGTTGTATATCTTTGCCATAGATAAAAGGTATCTAATGGCACCTCGTATGTTAAAATTCATGACAGCATTTACGCTACAGAGCGACCGACCTACATAAAATAAATATGTAAAAAACTCTATTATCTACGTAATAATCGATTTAGAACTCTCCGTACTACTATTGACTACAACACGGGTGTTACTAATGACCTGACTCGCCATTGGTCGAAAATTATCGGCCGGTCGTAACTTGACCGCATGTAAAAAGGCGAGTCAATCGAGTCATTGCGGATATTCTCGCTTGGTCGTCTCACTGGAATGTTGTATTGCATAGTTGTTGTTGTATTGCGTGAGTTCTTTCTAATTTACATTGTTATTTCTATTTCTCTAGGTTTTGATGATTTGTTTTATTATAGGAGTTACTTAATTGTTGATGTTACTTTTCGTGTAGAGATTTATATTTGTTATTTTTTATATTTATATTTGTTATTCGGGCATTTTAGAAACCCCATAAGTCATATTTTTTACCAAATGGGGTTTTTGCGTTTTTGTGTTTTTCTAAGATAGCTTCGGATGTCAAACAAAAATCACAGAAGTCATTGTAATATTCAAGGAACAGCATCGAGTCAAATAGTTATGACACTGATTTTATTCAAAATTAGTCAATATTCATTTTTTCATTATAATGAATGGCAAGATGGGGTCGTGACTGTCAGTAAATATATTGTTGGTTTTTTATCACATTATTTTATGCTGAGGAATGTATCTAGGGTTGTTTTATCACACCCCACGAAGTCAGCCTATGTCAGGAAAAGACGTCAGAAGAATAAACATTAAGAAGATGCAAGTTCCAAAGGACTTGAAACTTCTTTTTCTTGTTTTGGCTCCGCAGAAGCACTTGCCAGTATCAATGTTTTGTGTCAAGGGACGTTACAGTACAATAATATTACAAACGTCGTGTGTTTATTTCAATATTCTAAAAAGATGATGGATCCCTTGCTAGAACCTTCTAGGGAGTTTTTGTGGCATCACAGAATTTCATACTCCGTGGTATTATTTCCCAACCATTTGACTTTTGCACAACAACAAAACTATATTACGTAAAACACCACCAACTTTACAAAATATAGAGTCAAATGAATGAATGAAATGATGAATTATGAATAAAATATAAAATACACTACATGACAGCCTAAGTTCCCGCCAAAGATTCCAAAACTTATTTACCTCAAAAACTAAAAATAAAATATATAAATGGCCAGTTACAGATGGAGAAAACAATGAGGATTAAATCTATTGTTAAGTTTTGATTTCAAATTGCTAATTATTACCTAAGAAATAAAATAATCAATAAAAAAAACTTTTACTTTCTTGCATTTTAGAATCCCCATACATCAAGTGACTTTTAAGTCTTTTTTTAGACACTAAGAAACAAAAAAAGATTATTTTTAAAAGTAAAAACACTGCATTATTATTTAAACATTCCTAATGTTAATAAAATAAATTTAGTTCAGAACAATATTATGTATCAAAGACAGTATTTTGCTTCTCCTGAAAAAAGAATTTTGCTTGACTTAAGGGGTTTCTGAAATATCCGATTCAAGTATTATAAATCATAAAGCTACTATACATTTGACAATAACTGATATATCAAATTATGTAATTCAAATTACACGTACAATCTCTTGTATGTATATCGTGTATGTGTATGTATATCGTGTATGTGTATGTAT
>JACEII010000161.1:439397-478033 GCA_014332785.1 Antheraea mylitta | reverse complement strand
TATTTGTCCACGATAAACTTCAAACTACTGAACTGATCTTCAGGAATGTTCGCATTTATGAATAATTTGATCTAACTTGAAATATAATAGTAGTACTATTCTTAAATAGTAGAAATATATTAGTAGTGGTAGAGCCACGCTGAAGCTATTATTGGTTTCAGCCTGAATGGGTCGACTCGTCCGGGGTAGCACCACCCGACCCACAGAAAACCGACGTGAAGTAACAGTGCTTAGCATTGTTGCGTTTCGTTCGGTCAGTGAGAACACCGGAGACCCATCTCCCCTTCCCTCCCCTCTCCTCATTCTTCCCCTCTCACTTTCTCTCCATCCCCCAAACACAGGCTGGCAACGAACTTGCGACTCCTCTGGGGTTGCTAGTGTCTATGGATGGCGGTGATCACTTAACAACAGGTGACCCGCATGTTTGTTTGATAAAAAAAAAAAAAATTACAAAAAAAAATTAAACCGACTTCGATGTCAAAAACTTATAAAGCACTGAAAAGTGAAAAATAAATATAGTATTAAATTAACCAAATTAAATTTAATATATGAATATTTTCGTTACCTAGAGATACATTGGAAGTCAGCACCAACCGAAAATCATATCATCTACATAGGTACAAAGTTTAAGCCACTCTCACGTCTCGTGATGTATATTTGTATAATATAATATAATTTTCTACCTGCAACAAATTTGAAATTTTGGTTGGCACCGACATCCAATATAACTCTAGGTAGCGAAAATATTCATATATTAAATTTAATTTGGTTAATTTAGTACTATATTTATTTTTCACTTTTCCGTGCTTTATAAGTTTTTGTTATCGAAGTCGGTTTAATTTTTTTTGTAATTTTTTTTTATTTTTCCATTTTTAGTGTATATAAATTTATTTTATATAGTTTTAAGTAATTATAAAATAAGTAAGGTTTAGTGGTTTTAAGATTCTCAATCTATATTAATGCTTCCGCAACGCTTACGCTCTTTACACCGTACTAAATCCAACTGGTAAAATTAGGTTGATTTTGAACGAATTTCAGAACCTCATCTTTCCTAATGCCCGCTTCACGGGAATTGCCTCAACAGTCATTACCCCACATGTAAGTCCTCGTCAAAATGAGTCATATGTACTCAAACACAAAATAGCTGCTGTAAGCCGTTGAGGAGTTCCATTCCAATTTCTCCATTTTCACGATCATATCAGGATTTATTAAATGATATTCTTATCACTACAACAGGTTGTTCCTAGTTTTCATTAAAATTAGCTTAAGGGGAAGTTCATTTATTCATGTAAGTTTTATTCATCCCTTTATTTTCAACCCTTATGGTTGGATTTTTTTTTAATTTGAAGAACACCAGTCCCAGTTAACGGTGATTCAAATAAAATTGTTGAAATCGGTTTCAAGTACACGAAATTATGTAGACACGAACTGGGTGAAAATCAAATAAACGATATTTTATCCCCTTAGGGGTTGAATATTTTATTCAAATTTATATGGGACCAGCTTGGAGTACAGGCGAATCAAACAAAAAAAGAATCATTAAAATCGGTTCATAATTGACGGAGATATCGATTAAATAATACAACCGTAACATACATACAACCGAACATAGAACCTCCTTCTTTTTCGAAGTCAGTTAAAAATATTGAATAATTAATATTTCGATTAATGTCCACGATATTTTTTAATTACAAAATTAAACGATTGTCAATGTTGATTATTGTAAATTTCATCAGTCTCCAACAGATGGCGTTTTAAACTAGTTTGTTACCGGAAAACTCTAGGACCGACTGTTATAAATATGTCATAGATGGCGCCACGTTTTAATTTAAAATTTATTTTTCGGCTCCACTTTATTCTTCGGTGCACGTATTTTATCCAATTCAACATGTAATAACTGAGCCCCAGAGTGGCCACGTCGGCTAGTATAATACTTATACTTAAAGAAAATAACAATTAACTCAGATAAATACGAAATATTTAAATACACCGTATAGAATAAATCACTGGAAGCTTTCCGCTTTCTCTCAGTCGTGATTCTAAATTAGAATGTTATCTCGACTTCAGTGACATTTCTCAATACCCCTGAAAATGTATTTTAAGGCTACTCTTAGTTTTTGTCAGACCTCTAACAATGATAATGGTATTTTTATAATATTAGTAATTATCTATACTAATATTATAAAGAGGTAAAATTTGTGAGTTTGTGACGTTGTAGGGGGTAATCTCAGGAATTACTGGTCCGATTTGAACAATTCTTTAAGTGTTATATAGCTCATTTATCGAGGAAGGGAATAAGCTATATATCATCACGCTAAGATCAATAGAAGCGGAGCACAGGTGAAAAACGTTTCAAAATTAAAAAAAGAAAGAGCTTCTGCTGCGTGTTAGCCCAAAGTAACTATTACTACGCGGACGAAGTCCCGGGCAGGGGCTAGTGTTATAAACGATCGACAATATCAAGCGAAACGACAGGCGACAATATCAAACGAGTTATAGACTAGTAATTTCTCGTGGTTTCTCACGTATTTTCTATGCTGTAATTATTTTCGGTTCTTTACGTTATATCTTTTTATAATATAGATTTTAGCGCTTGATTATAATCTCATATGATGTGGCATGACTATGTAATAGAACATAGTAAACACGCTAAGTCTAGTGGGAGCTGGTAGGAGTCTGGTGAAGCTGTTAAGACCTTGCTAGGTCAATAGCGCAATCAGTTAAAAAAAAAAGTGATCGGCTGGCTCTCAAATGCAACCGTCGGAACACACCAACAGGTGTTTTTACTGACAGACTATCAGCTTGACTGTTGTAGCTACCCAGGCCGATTTAGAAAAAGATCCGCCATCATGCTATGGTTTCGATAGGATGTATTCCATCACCGGAATCAGTTGCAAGGATTCGAATCTACGTCCACCTACACTTTGTTCAAAAACGCTGACAACAAAGCCATAATCACTTCCACCTATATGTACAAAAGAATAACAGACAATTCTTTTTAATGTCATAGCAGGCAAATGAACATGTGGGTCACCTGATGTTAAGTGATTACCGCCGTACATCGACACTTGCAACACCAGGGGAGTCGTAAGTGCGTTGCCAGCCTGTATTGGGTGAGGGTGGGAATTTGGAGGGAGAAAAGGAAAAGGAGAGGGGGAAGGTAAGGAGAGGTGAGCATACGTCGCTCTTACTGATCGAACGAACCGCAGCAATGCAAGCATTGTTATTTGACGTCGGTTTTCTGTGGGTCGGTGGCAGTACAACGGGCTAGCCGATCCGTTTATGCTAAAACTTCAACGTGGCTCTACCATATATTTAATTAAGTTTAAGGCTATTACAGGGTGGATCAATACGTGAACTATGGCGACGTCTGGAAGTGAGGATTCTCTCTGTGCATCCACTAAAAACGAATGTAACCTTATATGTCTGTTACGATGTTATTATATAAAAAAAATATGTATTATAAAAATATAAACCAGATCGAGTTTCTTGCCGGGTCTTCTCAATGACTGGGTTGTTTGTCCGAACCGATGGTAGTTGACGTTCAAAAGCGGCTTTTACATGGCCTAATTTGTATATTTAGAGTATTTTGATTTTATACGGTCAAGTGAACAAGCTGAAGTTGCTATTCTTGTGGTATAACTGCCAGATGTTGTTTAGCAGCGGCGACACTTACGAATAGTCGGCGACACCCACTCACAGTAATCAAACGATTACACTGTTATTAGGACTGGGCTTTTGCTTTCTTTCAAACGGTAGAATGACGTAAGAGAGAAAAATCGCTTACAGAGCTCACATTGCAATTCCAATTTCAGTTTAATACTTAAGTATCAATAAATAGTACAAAATAAAGACGCTATGCACGTCTGTCTGTGTTTTATATCTTCCAAACTACCGTTGCGATTCTCACGAATACGGATTTCTCAAATATTGATGGATATTTTATTATAAGAAGCAAAAGACATACGCTTACATTGTTAACATTGTTTAGGAGTTATTGGCGGGATCTTGAAATGTCATGTAGTGAATTTTATACTTTGTAGGGACACACATTTCCATATCTATAGAGTGCACGTTATAGATACGTAGAGGTCAAAGTCCACTCATCGTTTCACGTTCTAATATTATATGTATGAACCAGTCCGGTTGTAACCGTATAGGTGAATGTACGTAAACCCGTATTTACATGTAATCTGTTATAGTGATTATATTGAATGGTAAAACAATATAGACTCCTTGATCGTTCTAAAATACTGCCTTTTATTAATTCAAGCGTGCTCAATGAAACATAGACAATACAAACACACAAGCTCCTAAAACTTTATTCATAATCTTGTGTTATTTAACTTTAGATTTTGTAATATTGATGATGTATTACGTAATATAGTTTGGTTGTTGTGCACAAGTGAAGTGGATGGGAAATAATATCACGGAGCATGAATACTGATTTGCTACAAAAACTCGCTGGAATGTTCTAATAAGAGGGCCGCCATCTTGTTGATTAATAGATATGACCGCAAGAAACTTGCAATATTATAACCTACTCGATATTGGCATTGACCTATTGGTAGATTGCTTGCCAAAAATAAAACAATAATAATATGTAAAATACATAAAAAATATTGTACGGAACTGTGTCTTAAGAAGTCTGTAATTGTGTTTATATGTATTATCAAAAATAACCATTTCTATCTTATTTTATAATCCTTTATAGTCCTTATGTAAAAAATAATTTTAAGATATTTCAAATTTAATATAAAGTTAAATAAAACACGAGCTTATAAGCGGTACATCTTCAGCGATATCAACTTTCCTTCGCGGAGAAATGGTGTAAGCGGTGTGGTACTAAGTTTGTCCTTTGTATATGATACTAGCCTCTGCTTGCGACTTCGTTCTCGTGGAATAAATACTTTGGGGCTAACGCTAACATGCTGCCGAAGCCCTCACGAGGAAAAAAATCTCGATTTTTAAACATTCTTCATTGGTGTTCCGTTCCTATTGGTCTTAGCGTAATGATATATAGCCTATAACCTTCTTCGATAGATGTGCTATATAACACTGAAAGAATATTTCAAATCGAACCAGTAGTTCCTGAGATTACCCTATAGAACGTCACAACGTCAGAAACTCGCAAACTTTACCTCTTTATAATAGTATTATAGATAGTATATATTATCATAATAATCAATAACACAAATAAAGTTGCAGTTATCAGTTATTTTAGAATATAAAAATTGAATTATTATACCCAGTTTACACAACCAACAAAAACCATTGAGTTAAAATAAAACGAATGAATACCCCCGTTGTATAGATATATAAAGACCCTTGAACATTGAGATAAACCAATGAAAAACATTACCTGAATACTCTATTCTATAGCATTCATGTGAAAATTAACAAAGGGAATTTTAGATCGACTCGAACAACAGGTGAGATTTAATATAACTGTTCCTTTAAATTTCACTAGGTCTTCTCGTATGTTTGCTACGAATTATCGCCGAATGTATTTATGACTTTACTCGCCATTGAATATATACTACAATGTAAATCTCAGTGTTAAACCTCCGATCTAGATATCTTCACAAAATTTTACAGGATATTCGAGTAAGAAAAGACCACGGAATATAATGCTTTGTAACAGTCTTCGTATATGTCTCTTCGATCTTTTGGATATTATGGAAAAGAAGTCTTCAATCAAATCTTTTGATAATTTAGTAAAGCATATGAGCATTAATGTCAAGGCATCTAACGGACTTTGAAATTGCTGCGATTCTCTGACCTATACCTAAGTTATGACTGGCGAACCTGTGTGACTTTATTATATATATTTTTTTTTAAATGACAACGATGTTGACCTGGAAAAGTCTTTACAGCTTCACCGAACTACCGAGGTGAGCGCCGATTTGGAATGCTTGGGCGATTAACTCAAAAGTGCACATAGCACACGTTGAGAGCTATTATATAATGCTCATGCAAAATGTCAAGGGAAAAGAAGTAATTCATACAAAATTGCGACTACCTATCTCTCCCATTATATTGCTAATTCCCAATATATTCGTGCGAAAACAACAAAACTAATGTAATTTAAGTTGTTGTATTCTATCATAAACAAGAGAATTTGTGAGGACGCACGGATATTTGTTACTCATTCACGTAAAAACTACTCAACGGATTTTAATGAAACTTTAAACTAATATAGCTTATATAATGAGGTAACAGATGGGATATAATTTATAATGATATATTTAATAGGTTGAGTATAACTACCACTGCATAAACTTTTTTTGTATTTGATTAGTTGCAAAACAAATATAGAATAAATATAACAATGGAAGCTCTCAACATAGTCTTACTGCCGTCAAGGAAAATATTCATTATTGTTACCCCAGAATATTTTCTGTTCTCTCGCCGCAACGGCCGAGTGGTTTGCGTACATTAATAGCTTGACGTTCGATTCTCGGGTTAAGTGAAATATTTATACTATTGCAGATTGTACAACGAATACATAATATAAGTAACTTACATATGAGTAAAGTAATGTATTACTGAGTGGAATTTTTAACCGATTTCAAGCAATGATATTATAACTAAAAATGTAGATATGTCATTAGCGCTTCGACAGTGCCTTATTAAAACTTGGCTAGTTGGCAAACGTGATCTAATCCAGTCAATCCGGCCGTATGTAAGCAACATATAACTATTTCTTTTTCACCACGTATACAGAGAATATGCCGTCTTACTTCCACGTTTTATCTAAGACAGTGTGGCGTTATAATATTACTTTACATATGTGTGCGTTACTGTGCCATTTGTTTTCTTAAAATATCATATAGGTAACGTTTCTATAGCTTTTTAATTATAATACCATTGACTTTAAAAAGTAGATTCCAAATCCAGCCGTTTTTATTTTTGCTGTCTCAAAACTTTGTCATTTGTAAACCGATTTGGGATTTTTTTTAATTTGAAATAATTATTTTAATTTTAATCTAATTTATTTATTAATTCAGTATTTATTAGTAGTAATTAAGATTGGTATATTTATGACAAAACAAGACTGGGTAGCTGTAACCAACCTTTTGGGGACGGGTTCAATTGTATTTTATGAAATTATTTTTTTGTAATAAAACTTCTTAGGGGAATAAGTTGGTGTATTCGTGATGAGAGCATTACGAAAATGTGTGATCGCATGAGGCAAACGAAAATTGATAAGGGGATATAAGTTAGTGGAAATAGAAAAAGAGAGAGTTGCGTTTCGTATCAGCAATGAAAATCGATAATAAATTTATATATTCGTAGAAAATTAAAATATGTGTACACATGTACATACATATATATAGATCGAGCTAAAGCCTAGCTACTTCAGCAGTGTGGTTTAAAGCACACTCGTGTTTTGTTTAATGAAGTTTTTTTCATATTAGTTACCTCAACGAGTTCTCCGATCTTGTATTTTGCCATTATAGTTCTAGCGTCAGACGTATGCCCGACGTCATCGAATGCTTTACTCGCGTCCGTCCCCGCCTCCTCCAACACAGGTGTATCGCCGCCTGGATGCTGAAAACCAACAATATAATATATCACAATGATATATTCTATAGCGGTATGATGTATTTTTTCATAGTTAGCAGAGATGGGCGTATACGATTACTACTGTAATCAGATTATTAATCTGATTAAAAGTAATCATAATTGTGTAATTATGTAATGTAATCTGATTACATTTAATCAAGATTACATTTAATGATGATTATTGTATGTATTGTATTATTGTATAATCATTAACTTGTAGTCCGGTGAAGCTGTTAAGACCTTGATGGGTCAATAGTGTAGTCATTTCAAGAAAAAAAATATAATCATTAACCGTGATTAAAGTAATCAGTAATCAAGATCATACGATTATTTGTATTCAACGTTTTAGTAGTAGTTTATACCGCTATCCGTACCGTACCGTTACCATATTCCCTTATCAATAATTTCAAACAAACCTGAAATATCATCTTGTAATCAGATATATATAAATATAGTTAAAGAAATATAATATTTTATAATTGGGCTAAATTTAAATTGATGACAAAATTGAATTACACTATAAAACTATGTCTTATTTGTACATTAATATTCTGATATTAATCAAAACTATGATTACAGATTAACAATCATCAATCCCTCGTATGATTACTTTTTGATTACTTAAGTTAATCGTAACCTTTTTTGAAAATTACAAGATGTAATCGTAATCTTTAATCATTAATCTTATTGTAGTTTGCCCAACATACTAGTTAGCAGGCTGATGCCTCTTAGGTACATGAAGTCTGTGACGTCATGAAGATCTGCCTTACTTTCCGATTATTTTGGCGTAGTGGCAGTATAGTACGAAGTTGCCTAAAGGTCGTTTTTTTTCCGGAAGCCATATGGTTTACAGCCGTTCGCTGCATCCTGGTATTTGCCAATTATATCGGTTTTCCGGTACATTGGAGTGCAGAGTACAGAACAAGATGCACATGCACCTTCGCAATTATTTGTGCAATAAAAATATCAACACGCGCAGATAACTCCAGCGATTCTTCTCCGGCTATGAACAATAAGTCTTGTGGTGATGTATTGGTGGTAGTGGTAGGTGGTATGACTCTGACATCGGCAGCACGACTGGTGATTAGTTGCCGTCTCGGAGAGCGACGAGAACTATAAATAGTATAATATATATTTCATAAGCATAGCAGACTCTACGGTTGATCATAAGATTATTTTGATCAGTCCTCTGGTAAGCTCTCGCTAACACAAATATAACAAACAGGCACAAGACAGGCGCTATTTAGGTCATACATGGATAATATGTTGACAGATAGAGATAGTCAACGAAGGAGAACCAATAAGACTTACCTCATGGACGTATACAGTGAGGTCATAAACAGAATCTTTGTAAACAACCCAAAGCGGTGAATTATTGCGGCCGTTTCTCTGTGCCACGTCCGCGAGCGTGTATCTAGTCACTTCACCCATTCTTCTTAGCTCTGTAAAATATATCATATATATACTTACACGCCTTGAATGCTATTTTTTGGCAGCAGATAAATTTATCGTTTTGCGTCAGTGATATGCTAGTAAGCGAAACCGACTGTATTGTGCTTGTTTCAGAGTAGCATCACGTAGTACAGCGGCCTATGTACATTAGGGTGATCCAAAAAAAAAAATTTTTTTTTCCAAGCAGGCTCAAAAGTTCCTTTTGGTTGTAAAAAATTACTGTGAAAAGATGAGCTCTTAATATTAATATTAAGATGGTACTCATCGCATTTTTTAATTCCCATAAGAATAACACGGGAAATTGTTTTTTTGCTTCTTCTGATTTTTGTACCGTTCAAACAACTGATTGACTTATAAAACGCTGTTTCAATCTTTACAGAGAATTGAACGCTCTACAGAAAAGGTCTAATACTATTTTTTGATTCGTCCATGCGTTCAAAAGTTATTCAAGATCAAAGTTCAATTTTTCTAAAAATTTGATCGAATTTTATAAATTACACCGAAAGTGTTGGTTTCAGTGTCAAAATAAGGATCAAATTTTTTGTCAAACATAAATTAGACTTCTGATAAATGTTGTTTTTTTATTCAATCAAATAAATATAATGTTTTTAAGGATTTTTTTTTTGCAATAAATCAAAAAATAAACAATTTTATTCTATTATTATGTTCACATTCATTTTATTAATAAGTTTTGCTTAAAAAATGCTTATCTATTTATATTAAATATTTATGAGTGAAGTGATTTTTTTTATAACAATTTGGAAAACGTTGTCGTCGTCCCCGAACAACCTGCAATAAATACTGCAACTGTTCTTCATCTTTAGTTAGCCAGCAGTTATATTTTTCAATTAATGCAACATCCCGTTCAGCAACGTCGTTCGTTACTTTCAAAGTTTTGAAAAATTTCCAGACATGTATTGTAGCTATCATCATCGGGCCATGTAGAATGTATTTTTTCCGATGACCACATGTATCAGAATTTATGTTTGACAAAAAATTAGATTTTTATTTTGACACTGAAACCAACAGTTTTGGTATAACTTATAAAATTCGATCAATTTTGAAAAATTGAACTTTGATCTTGAATAACTTTTGAACGTGGACGAATCAAAAAATGTTATCAGACCTTTTTTATAGAGTTTCAATTCCCTTTAGAGATTGAAACAGCGATTTATAAGTCAATCAGTCGTTTGAACGGTACAAAAATCAGAAGAAGCAAAAAAAAATTTTCCCATGTTATTCTTATGGGAATTAAAATAATGCGATGAGGACAATCTTAATATTAATATTTAGGCCTCATCTTTTCACAGAATTCTTTTACACCCAAAAGAAACTTTTAAGCCTGTTTGGAATAAAAAAGTTTGTCGGCAGTCCTTACTGCCTCAACTTTTTTTAATATAACGTAGGTGTTAACATTTAACCACAATCTCATTTTATCTTAAACTAGCCTCTGCCCACGACTTCGTTCGCGTGGAATAGATACTTTGATAATTGTAGAATGATTATATATAGCCTATAACCATCCTCGATAAATGAGCTATGTAACATTGAAAGAATTTTTCAAATCGGACCAGTAATTCCTGAGATTACCCCATACAACGTCACAACGTCACAAACTTACAAACTTTACCTCTTTACAATATTTGTATAGATGACAATGTAGTCCAAGATGGTAAGCACGCTAGAATTACGGAGGGACCGACTTTCAACTGTAGCTACGAGGATGTAGGTGCTTGCCGATAGGTGCTTGTCAATTTCAGAGTAGTAACAATTTAGGCAGACTTAAAAAAGGTTATGCTTTATTGTAACATTTCCTGCACCGAAAGTCATGTATGCTATTAAGATATTGCTTCAAATATTAGGGAAAACTGAATTTAGTAAAAGACCGGCATAATGTAAATACTAGAAACTGTAACAAACTGGTCGTCCCATGTTTCAGACTTAGTAAAACCAGTAATAGTTTCTTAGGTGTTAGGTTTTACAATAAGGTCCCAAAACATGTTACCGATTTGCCGGACTGCAAATTTAAGAACCACGTCAAGCGGGTGTTAGTGTCAAAAGGATATTATAGAGTGGATCAGTTTGTCAACGATAGTGATGTCTGGAATTGACTCCTCTCTGTGCATCCACTATAAGCTACTGTATGATGTATTGGAAATGTATGTAAAAAAATGTACCCGATCAAGTTTCTTGCCGGTTCTTCTCGATGGCTGGGTTGTTTTCCAAATCGGTGGTAGTTTTTGACGTTCATAAGCGCCTTATTAGGGCCTAAACTGAATAAAGAATTTTGATTTCTTGAAAATTTAAATACTGGCTCATAAACCGTTTCAAACTAGGCTATAGGAGAAACAACTTATTATAACGGACTTCAGCAATGTTGTGGTTATTGTTCCTTGCAGCTATTATGCCTTGATAGGTTCCTTGATAGGTTCCTTTGTAGGTTTGGTGTATTTACCATGTAGAGTACATTATCATTAAAGATCGGATAGCATTGTGATGAAACACTTAAAATATATTAATAGTAAAAGATATATTGGTAAGCACACTCGAGGATCGCTACTAGGAGTATTGAGTTTTGTGACACACAATCAGGCATGGAACGGATGTTTGCCCAGTTGAACTTTACACAGGTTTAACCACAGTCTAAAATAAACATGCGTTTAATAAGCCTGGCACTGTGTCTCGATTTCGCGTTTCGATAACAGTCCAAATCTAGACACTCTTTGTTATCCAGTTTCAACAATTGAGACATCAATTTTCGATACTTAAGCTCATGAATATTTGGCGGATGTTGGCTCTTTGTTTTTAATACTTTGTTCACATATTGACGTAATAAATTAACTAAAACAAAGTTCATTGAAATTAGTCTTGATTGTGAAACGATAATGTATCCATACTGATAAAGTTCATTTACGCCACTGTATTTTATAAGAATTTCAACGAGGAAGAAAGGCTACAAATGCGTGTAGATGATAGGACCTTATTCCCCGGACAAAGCACACTCTGACAATCACTTTTTTTTTTTAATTGAAGCACGACAAAGTGACTGCACTGTGCCTGATGGTAAACTCAGTACAATCCAAAAACAGTGACGACCACCGAGAGACAGATTATCCATCGTCGGTCGCCGCTGTCATGCCGGCCATAATGACGAAAGTCACCCGGTACTGGATATGCACAGGCTGATCCCGAAACGCGACGCGCAGAAGCGAGTCACTATGACGGGCTTTTTCGCCATGTACATGGTGGTTGCGACCCAGTCGGGCTGTAAAACCCTACCACCCCGCTATCGCCATTGCCTCGTTCGTTATTCAGCAGGGTGCACCACGTGCAGGTGAGTTTGGCTTGGGTGTCTCAAGTCTTAAGATGTTACTTGACACCCCTTACACCCCAAAATTAAAAACTTGTTTTGTCTTTAGCATTTTTTTTTGAAAGGCATAAAATTGATAGATGAAAACTAGATCTAAACCTGTACTGAATAATTTTTTTGTATCAAAAGATTAAACATTTTTCAAAAATGGGATATCCAAATTACTACATTGGTAAGAACGTCATTAATAAAAACGACAAATATATTATATAACTTTAACAATAACTTTTCAGTTTAACAGTTTTCAGGCAATAAAAATATAGCTAGAATATACAGGTATATTTCGTCGGCGCTGTCGAAATAGAAGTAGCTAAGAAAGAAATCGGTTGCTTCGAAAATCCGTGTAACCCCAGTTCGAATCCAAGTGACGGCAGAGGAGACATATTTTTTAAATATTTTTCTTTTGTAAAAAATGGTAATTTTTTATAAGGCAAACCTGACAGTTTATTTTAATTTAAAAATGTTTTTTAAAGAACCGAGCTAGGCTCGGTCGCTCAAGTACTTGTAAATAGAATGTCGTTCAAATAAATGAAATATCGCGTGCCTGTATAAATACCATATATGGCCATATAAATAAACAGTCTATTTTATGCACTCCGAGTGTTGTCATTACGCTGTCCATTTCAGTCTAAATTTCGATAGATTAGTCTTATTATATGCATTGAAAATAAAATTTACTAACTGTAAGAAAAAATTGTATTTGTTTTTATACCAAAGACAGATTGAACTTTCTAGTGGACCTATATAAGCCAAATTGTAGTGTATGCTGTTTACGGGGTTAATTTCCGAAACTGCAGAATCGATTTTAATGAGAATTTTTCTGTTAGAAAGAAACGTTTTCACAATTTTATCTAGGTTAGATATTTCTACGCTTTTCTGCACCCGGGGCTTCTTAAAAATGACAAAAATTATAAGAAAAGATAGAAAGTTAAAACGATAGAATTACGAAAACAATGTCCCAAACACACCTTAATCTTGTTTATTGTACTAACGGAACCGGCGGACATTAATAATTTAAAAAAATCCTAAACTAAACTATTCTTGAACCTGAACATTCACAAACAAAATTCATCAATATCTGTCTAACCGTTTTAGAGGAGTTCATACACATACACACAAATACAAGAATTATATACATGAAAGAAAAGAGAACATCGCTCAAAAAGTACTGGATAAATTAAGTGTTTTTTTTAGTTTAACTCCTTAAACGTTTGAATCTTATCTAAAAAAATTAACCATATAGCTTCATTTAATACAAAGCTATTCAACTTTAAAACAATTAAGATTTTAGCAATGTGCGTTTTCTTCTCGTAGAGAATTCGGGAAGGTTGTATAATAATTATATTTTCCTTTACATATAAAATACTAGCTTTTGCCCGCGACTTCTACCGTGTGGAACAATTACTTTGGGCTAAAACTAAAAAAATCAGATCTTGAGACATCCTACACTGATTCTCCACTCCTATTGGTCTTAGCATGGTGATATATAATATATAGCCGTCCTCGATAAATGAGCTATCTAACACTGAAAGAATTTTTCAAATCGGACCAGTAGTCTCTGAGATTATCATGTTCAACCAAACAATCAGAAAAACCCTCCAGCTTTATAATATTAATATAGATATTGTCAAGATAATAAACAACGCAGAGAAACTCGCGGGTATCAGCTAGTTTTACTAAAATAAATTAGCTAACTCACTCTTTGTAATATATCAGCAAACTCGATTACACACAAACACAACAATCGCACAACTGAATGTATGAAATACGAGAAATTCTTTAACTAATCAAATCAATATACGATAAGATTCAGTTTGGGTTATTGATAACAAAAAGTATATTTATTGGCGCGTGTCTACTTCTTATCTCTTATCATAACGGCGCAAACTGACGTTTGAGATCCGTGTGAACTTAAATAGAATTGAGTATTACTTAGAAGTTGCCTAAATTTGATGATTTTAGCATTTGAGCAAAGTTGCCTAAATTTGATGATTTTAGCATTTGAGCAAAGTTGCCTAAATTTGATGATTTTAGCATTTGAGCACAATCTCATTTGATTTTAATTAATGAATTGGCCTAAGATAGTAACATCTATATGTGTATATATATATGCATGTATATTAATACCTTTAAATGAGCAATTCTTGTATATTTTTATATTATTCTATATTCAGGATCTCGGAAACGGTGCCAGTTATTTCCGTGAAACTTAGTATATAGGTGGTTTCGGGGACGATAAATCGATCTAGCAGTTCTAATAAATTTCATTCATAGAAAACTTTTTTTATCCAAGTTTTCAGGCAATGAAAAAATATAGCTAGAATAGAATATAAAGGTAAACTTCGCCGCCTCTGTTGAAACAAAAATAGCTCACATGGAAATCGATGACTTAAGAAATCCGTCTAACCCCAGTTTGAATCCGAGTGAGAGCCAAAGAGATGATTTTTTATATATCTTTTTTTTGATAAAAAATGGTAATTTTGTGACGACAACCTGACAGTTTATTTTAATTTAAAAATGTTTTTTAAAGCACCGAGCTAGGCTCGGTCGCCCAGGTGCTGTAAACTTAAGAGAGAACTGCCTCTAAGTGCAGAAGCTAAAACACATATTGTAGGTGGTAGAGCCCCGCTGAAGCTATTTTTGGTTTCAGCATGAATGGGTCGGCTCCTCCGGGGTAGTACCACCTCTCTCACAGATAACCGACGTGAAATAACAGTGCCTGCATTGTTGTGTTTCGTTCGGTTAGTGAGAGATACGGAGGCCCACGTCCCTTCCTCTTTCCTGCTTTCCCTTTCCTTCCCCTCTCTCTTCTCCCATATACAGGCTAGCAACGCACTTGCGACGTCCCTGATGTCTATGTCCCTAGTGTCTATGCACGGTGGTGATCACTTAACATCACGTGACCCACCAGTTCGTTTGCCTCCTTTGATATAAAAAAAAAACATATAGTTGCTATTTTTACGCTACAGGGCAGATAACAGGCAGACAGCACACCTGATGTTAAATGATTACCATCATTGATAGACAATCGCAACACCAAGACCATTGCTCTTGTGTTGCCAACTTTAAAGAGTGTGTTTCAGTCCCTTTTTGAAGATGCCATAACGCTTTTTTTTATTAACGTGGGGAAATCCTCATGAACAAGCCACCCTCCCGGGGAGGTGGAAGTATGAGACTGGTACTTATTAAAATCCACAGTGTACAAGCCGCCGCTTTGGTTGGAGCGGCTTGTAATGGAGCACTGCTATCAACATACCGCCCCAATGATTAGCTTGGCGAAAAATCGCTGCCGAGCCCCGTCCTAATAAGGAGGATGGGTACATAATGGCTGGCTCTCCTCGTCAACCGAACCTGAGCAATGAGGAGATAATCGCCAGCATCGGCAAATACCACCACCTGCGCATTTCATAACCCTGGTGGAACACCTTACCAGGTAATCCATTCATCGATACCAGTATAGGCATAATGAAACTATAATCTTATAGTTCTCACTAATATGCTAGGTTTTAGGGTGTGTAGATGAGTAACCAGTCAATGGAAATGTGCCGGCTTCGAACGGCGACGAGGGCAATATGTCAAAAATCTTCAGAACACTTTAACTGATCTGCCTTATGAACAGTTATGTATCTGCTGCACTCAGACCAAGCCCGCACAGATTATAATTTACTAGCTATGCCCGCGACTACGTTCGCATGAAATTCCAATTATAAAAACAGCCATTAATAAATTCATAAAATTGTATTGTGTATTAAAACTATTTGACACATATGAATGTGATATACATTTAAAAAATGTCCAATATGTTATACCGGTGTATAAACTATTACCATACCAAATTTTGTCAAACGCCGTCCAATAGTTTTTGCGTGAATTGCGTACAAACGGCATACAGACAGACAAAAATTTTAAAAACTATATAAATAACTATATATCTTCTGTTTTTTTTTTTTCGAAATGTCTACGCTATTGACCCAGGAAGGTCTTAACAGCTTCACCGGACTACAAGTATATCTTATGTCTTTTACCCGAAACCTCAGCAGAATATTTTTTCTTAAAAATATTTAATGTTAATGTAAGTATTTCGTTCTGTTACCCTCTTACTATATGTATAGATTTAAACCTTCCTATGATTTTGGAACTAAACATAACCCAAGATGAAAATGCAACATTAACTCACTTTATTGTTTCTGTATGCTTGCTTATTTATTTAGTACAAATATTCAAAGGTTATATCCATATAGGAAATTCTCACGAACACATATCGATTGTAATTTTGATGCAAACGATACTAAAAATGAAAAATAATTATGAGAATACAAAAAAGAAATTACTGTATTTAGTTATTAAAACAAACTTAAAGGTTTAAAATACACTTTGTGAATTTTTTAAATTATCAATGGACCAAATATTGATAAATTAACAAATTCTATCGTTGTACTGTTTGTTGATAAATAAAGAAATACTAAAGATGGTGTATCATTTACGATAAATAAAGTAATTCACATATAAATGTATTGATGGTGAATCGAGTCTATCGTAGCTGACTGTATTAATTTTGCCTGTTTAACAAGACTATCTCATGTATGAGCGTAGTTTTATATCTTTTAATCAGTATTGTCAACATTACTTGTTTGCGATAACTACGCTATATAGTAATAATAATCAGTGGCGAGTCTAGCGTTTTTGGAACAGGCTAAAGATTGTTATCTTAGGTATTTCTTTATTTAAATGCAAGTAATAAAGCTTAAAATGATATAGTTCTTTTTACTCCAACTCTGATGATTCTATAATGTTGACATTTATAACTATTCTCTTCTGTGTTTTTTTTTTTTAACTTTATTTTTGGCAATCAATCTTTCAGATTATTACTGCCATTGTCACGTAGTCAATAATATTACAAGCGCCGTGTAATCACTTCAATATTGCGTCGTGTGAGTCAATATTCTAACAAGATGTTGGATCCCTTGTTAGAACCTTCCAGGGAGTTTATGTGGCATCTCAGAATTTCATGCTCCGTGGTATTATTTTCCATTCACTTCACTTATGCACA
Source organism: Antheraea mylitta (assembly GCA_014332785.1). NCBI lineage: Eukaryota > Metazoa > Arthropoda > Insecta > Lepidoptera > Saturniidae > Antheraea > Antheraea mylitta. Next base: position 460,592 of record JACEII010000161.1, on the reverse strand, counting down.
ATAAACTAACTATATTACGTAAAACACCAACAAATTTATAAAATATAGAATCAAATAACATAAGATTATGAATAAAATATAAAACCACTACATGACAGACTAAAATTCCGCCAAAAACTCCCTCTTCTGTTTACTTACCAGTGTTGTGATCAAAATAATTCATTTCAAAATAAGTGTTACAATATTTAAAAATTATTTACTTAAAATTTTTCTTCGAACTAGCAATTGCTCGCGACTTAATTCGTGTTAGTATAAAACTTAATAACAAAAAAATAGAATCAAGCGCCACCAAGGAGGATTTTTTAGTAGAATACACTCATCAAAAAAGTCTAAGCAACATGTACTAATTTAAATTTTAGGATGGTTCTTCACATTATAACGTATTTTATTTTTAAAATAATATCTTTAGGGTTCTATCATGTAAAAATAACAGCTGTTGTCTTTATAAGTTCTTTTAATAACAGAAACGAACAATATTAGAATATACTGTAGAAACTAAGATACATAAGAAACTAAACTTTTTTTTTACAAAATGAAATTTCTAAAGAAAATGTATTTATTGTCATCTTGTGGTATTCGCTCCCAATGGAATTGTAGCAAATCCTTCAGCTGTTGGGTTGTTTTCGCTCCGTCCAAATCCTTTCAAACACGTCTCTAGAGCATGTCCTATGCGTGCTCGATGTGGTTGAGATCTGGCGATTGTGCAGGCCAGGGCAATACCCGGATGTTCTCCGTTGCAAAGTATTCACCGGTTCGCCGAGCTGTATGTGAACGCGCATTGTCATGCATTAACCTAAAATCGGAGCTAAAGGTTTGTGCAAATGGGTAGACATAAGGTCTGAGAATATCCTCAATGTTATTTTCAGCATTCATGTTTCCATTTACAAAAACGAGCTCAGTTTGTCTGTTCTTCATAATACCCGCCCATAACATAACTGTTGAGCCGCTGTATGGATGAACTTCCTGAACGCACCTGAGCCTTTCAGTGTTTCCGGGCTGACGATACACTCGCACCCTTCTTGTATCAGGCTTAAACCTGAATCGCGACTCATCGGAAAACATAATTTTATCCCATTGTTCCTGGGTCAATGTTATGCGTTCTCTACAACATTCATATCGACGAGCTCGATTCCCGTGACGTATCGGTGGGCACCTGATTGGGTGTCGAGCTCGTTGGCCGTACTGATGCAGTCGATTTCGCACAGTTTGAGGACTTACATCAACACCACTTGAAATTTGTAGCCTCAAACTTATCTCTCGAGCGGTTAACATCGGCTGGCGTCTTGCAGTCAGTTGTATGTACCGGTCTTGCCGAGTGGTTGTACTCCTTTTACGGCCTGGATGCTGTTCAGGGGGTTCTCCTGTATTATTGTAGCGCTGCCAAAGACTACAAATAACACTTCTATGAATGCCAAAATGTCGAGATACCTGAGATTGATTACTTCCCGCTTGCAACATCTCTTTGCATTTCATCTGCCATCAAATGACGTCGCTTCATGGCGTAAAGAATATCTAACAATTCAATTTTGTCGCTAACTTTATTTAAATGGTTGGTAAAATTATAAAATCAAGACTAAACAGCAATTAAAACGCACTTAAATTCAAACAAATTCGCAGTCATTTGAATTTTATGAAAAAACAAAACATAATCAAATTTTTTTGTTTACAACCAGCCAGTATATCATCAATAACAAAAAAGTTTACTTACCTACGCACTTTGTTTGAGTAAATACTTAGAAATTAATTAATATAAATGGTAAAATTTGTAATATCACGCATGTTGCTTATACTTTTTTGATGTGTGTAGGTAGATAGCATAAAAATTATACTTGATAAATTTATTAAAATATATTTAAATTACATTTTTATTTATTTTTCTTCAAGAAAACAATTAATGAAACACCATCTTCTGACTTTTCTGCGAAATTTACTAAGCTGAGGGGAGAACCTTTGAAGTCATAATTTTTTTTTTTCATAAATCAATTTTGATGAAATAAATGTTACCCCAAAGTATGCTTAAAGTCGTGGTGGCTTTGTAGTTTGACCGGTGGAATATTATTGTTTTCTTATGTCACAGGAGACAAATGAATAGGTGGGTCACCCGATGTCAAGTGATCATCACCCTCCATAGACACCAGCAACACCTAAGGAGTCGCTAGTGCGCTGCCGGCCTGTGTTGGTGGGGAAGAGGGGAGGGGGAAGGGGAAGAGAGGATAGGGATAGGGAAGGAGGTGGTCTTCCGGCGCTCTCACTGACCGAACGAAACGCAACAATGCAAGCACTGTTACTTCACGTCGGTGTTACTGTGGGTCGGATGGTACTACACCGGACGAGCTGACCCATTCATACTGAGACCAGTTATAAAATCAGCGTGGCTCTACCACCTACAAAATGTCCACAGGTTCGATCCCCGGCGTATACTAACGAATTTAAGTACAATCTAAATTGGTAACACTACCGGCGGTCAGTGAAGGAAAACATCGTGAGGAAATCTGAACCTGAGAAGCATTCTTGTAGTACTATACTATGTTGGAAAACATGGAAACGTGTGCCGGCGTGCTCATTATGCCCATATTTTCCTTCGTGAAAAGGCCTATGCAGTGGGTCTCTTACAAGCTGATAATGATGAAACTAAGGTACATATAGACCGACAGCTCTAAAGTTTTATTGTAGTATAAATTTTCTTCCTTTAATTGATTATACTTAAGTTCTTACATTTAGTCCTATAAGGTAAACGACACAAATGCATCATGTCCTATTTAAAATTCGTTCCATTTGCATCACGTTCTATTTCATAGTCTTTTCAAGGAAAGCCGAATATAAAAATATAATGAATAAATACATTTGAAAATTTATCAATTTTTATGCAAGCCGAGTCACCGTCTGTTCTTAGTTAATATTTAATATCTTCACTGAGGGCAGACAAACGATACTCTTTGTAATTGTCTCAACAGCCGCGACATTGTCTGACGACACACGTGCGTAAACTAGCGAATAAAACATGCACTAAAATTAATTTAACTATTTGCACTAATTGATTGAACACTTCGTTTGAGACATTATTATTTTTATATTCCTTTAACTAACCATGCCCGGTGGGTGTTCTTGTATATTATTAATGTATAATTGTTTTTATAACAAATTATGTACCTAAACCATCCTCATGAATCATTTAATCTACTGGTAAAACCACATGAAACTCCGTTCAGTAGTTTTTGAGCTTATCGCGAACAAATAGACAGACACATGTAGTCTTCAATTACCAGATTAGGCTCCCCTCGATAGCGGCTCAAGCCTAGGTCCGTTCCCTCGGCGTGGAGACCTTGAGTACGGTGCTCACGCGATAAAGTGTCACAAAACCTTACATCACTGCTAAAACATTACACACATCACCTATACACACGTGCACGCGTACACGCTTACACGCTTACACGCTGTTTTTCTTTTTCAGCGAAAAAAACGAAAAAGAGTTCTACCCTTATTTTTCCTTACCCTATTCTATCCTATATCGTTTAGATGGATTTTTTCGACACAAAATACATATAGGAGTTGTTGAGGCACGCATGCTTGTTAGACATGCATGTTTCAATAACTCATATACGTATATCTAGATGGCTTAGCTTAGGTTATCTCCGATAGGTCGCGACTTTTGCACAAAACAGGCGACAGCTCAAGGCGAGGTGTGCCAAGCACCCGTGAGTTAGTCGCCCAAACATCCCAAATCGGCTGAGTGCCTTCAGCCTTTGCCTCAATAGTTCGGTGAAGCTGTAAAGACCGTTCCAGGTCAACAGCGTTTTTATTTCGAAAAAAAAAAAACTACTTAACTTACTCGATCATCATGAAATTTTACATACATATGGTTTTCGGCATAGAAAATAACATAGGATAAAGTTTTATCAACAAAAATACTATTCTCGAGAGATAGAGTTTAAATCAAAGCCAGTGAAAGCAAAAGCTAAATATTTAACTCCTCTGTTTCTGTTTAGTAGCTGTTAAACTTAAGTACACACATATAATACACCTTTCTTGGTCTTCCCCGACTCCTATATGCATCCACCATGGTATTCAAAACTATTCCAGTTACATTCTACCACTTCTACCATTGGTGCTATTTTTAAATTTCATCTGATATACTCATTCTTTAGCTTATCAGTTCTATGTACACCATCCATCTTAGCAATCGCGTCTCTGCACGTGTAATGTTTCCTCATTCGTGTCTTTTGCAGCCGAGCACTTAGTTTTTTTTATGTTCATTTATGTCATATAGGGGCAAACTAACAGACAGGTAACCTGATGTTAAGCGATCACCGCCGTCCATAGACACTAGCAAAACCAAAAGAGTCGCAAGTGCGTTGCCCGCCTGTGTTTTAAGGGGATGGGGGAAATGAGCGATGGGAAAAGGAGAGAGAAGGGGGAGTAAAGAAGGGAGGGGAGAGGATGGGTAATGGGCCTCCGGCGCTCTCACTAACCGAACGAAACGCAACAGTGCAAGCACTGTTACTTTCCATCGGTTTTCTGTGAGAGGATGGTACTAACCCGGACGAGCCGTTCAAACATGCAAAACCAATAATAGCTTCAGCGTGGCTCTACCGCCATCAACACATTACATACCCACCACAAATAAATACTAACTGACTCGGCCACGCGTTGCTATGGCTCAGTTATTAGATGACAAATTAAATAAAACACGTCCACCATAAAATAAAATGGAGTTTAAAAAGAAATCCAAATTTAAAACGTGGCATCATCTATACGATTTCTATAACAGTCGGTCCTAGAGTTTTCTGTCAACAAACTAGCTTAAAGCGCCATCTGTTGGAGAATGATGAAATTTACAATTAATATCAATAATCAACATTGACAATCTTTTAATTTGTAATTAAATAATATTGAGGCCATTAATAAAAATATAAATTATCCTATCTTTCAAGTTGGACCAAATTATATATAAATGCCAACTTTCATGAAGATTGATTATATAGTTTCGGAGTTCATTGTGGACAAACATCGTGACACTGGATTTTTATATATTTAGATAGTCAAATATTGGACATTAAAAGCCGCGTGATAAAGTTAGTGATTAATAAAACACGACATATAACTCGTTAAGTATATTGTTAATTTAATGAGTTATTACCGCGGTTTATGACTTGTCCATACATATTAAGACATCTTTATTACCGCTTATATTGACGTACTTGGGTTATGTTCACGACATACTATCATTCAGGGGGTGAACACGGAGCATTGTTTACTTAGTATTGAAACCTCTTGAACATCGCGTCGAAACATGTAACGAGCATGGGCTTAAGTTTATATGAGAGGATACATTCTAGGGAAGTTCTAACAACGTTTAGAGTTTAAATGTGTATATTATACTAGTTTATTTCACTCGGCATCGCTCACGTTATTGTAGGCTTGATCGATCACTTGAGAATAGTACATTTTATCTAGAAAAAAGGTCGCTTTGTTCTATTGCTAACCGTTGATATGTATATAAAATCTCATGATCGGTCAAGATATTAAGATATAATATAACATAATATTACATAGAACATGACCTTAAGTATCACTAACGAACAAATTTTTAAATTAGAGTTGTCTCTCATTTTATATCTCAATTATAATCTTGTGTTATTTAACTTTATATATTGTAATATTATTGGTGTTTTACGTAATATACTTTGGTTATTGTGCACAAGTGAAGTGCATTGGAAACAAAGGAACAAAGCATTAATTTTGAGATGCCACAAAATTCTAACAAGGGTGCCACCATCTTATTAGGACATTGAAATGACCACAAGAGACTTGTAATATACTAGCCCCTTCTGCTAACGCTAACACGCAGCGGAAGGTCTGAAGAGGAAAAAATCCCAATTTTGAAATATTTTTCATTGGTGCTCCACTCCTATTAGTTTTAGCGTGATGATATGTAACTCATAACCTTCCTCGATAAATGAGCTATATAACACTGAAAGAATTTTTCAAAGCGAAGCAGTAGTTCCTGAGATTAGCCCTACAACGTCACAAACTCACAAACTACCTCTTTATAATATTAGTAATCAAATCTACTCGATATTGCCAGTAATAATTTACTAGAAGATTAGTTGCGAAAAATAACAGATTTGAATCCACGAACAACGGATCGAAATTCCACCAGCGCCAATAACATCTTTGAGGGACACTTTAGGAATATCTTGTTGAAAGATTAATAAATTATTCCCTAAATTAGAATCCCCCCAGTTCTTTATTGGAATTGTTTAAAATCAGATCTGTCATCGCGTTTATACAAAGTTTATGGTATTAAATCGCTATCATTTTGACCCAGTTCCTGAGTATAAATCGGGTCATTCTTTAAAAATATATTTGGATGTAGAGGTGGAAATATAGAAAAAAATTGAGCCGGCACGGGTCGCTTGGCAGACGTGAAACATCGAAATTGTTTTGTATAGGTTATATGCCTTGTAGAACAGATTACGACAGGAATCAGCTATACTAAAAAAAAAGCATTGCAAATTCGTTACAAAAAATAATTACTAATTATTTATTTTATTACGTAAATTTTTATTCTTAATAAACACAAAAATTTAACAAGGCACAGGCGCGGTGTTATTGGCGGCATTTATCAAAGGGCGTTAGGTCATCGGTGCGTGCCGCGTAACGCTAGCAGAACGAGTGGCCGACAAAATAGTTTGAATCTTATGTTTATACAGATAGAGTTGTAAATATTTTTGAGTATTTCCTTAATAACGCAAAGTTCGTGTTTTGCGTAGCCACCTCGCGCTCAGCCAATAATCAGGTTGACCCGCGCCCATAGATGTTCCATATCAAAAACTAAATTACTAGGAGATTACGATCCGCGGTTGTATGTACAGAATTCGTGGTACAAATTACAGTAACCAAGTACCAAATTTTCATCATCATTACCTTGTAAACCCCCTGCAGGGTCATAGGCATCTACACGAAGGAAGATATGAGCGTAACCACCACGCCAACACGCGACGTATTAGCGAATTCAATTTGATAAATCCACAGTTGGATGTCCCACATACAATGGTACAAGAACATTTCTCTGATTCAGGTTTCTTCGTGATGTTTTTTTCCACCGTCAGCCGATAGTTCGAACTTGTGGAAAACCGAATATTCCACCGGTCAAACCACTCGACTCCCAGGACTAAAATTATAATCGCATATCGTAAAATCGTCGCCATCATGCCGACATGCAAAAATCCTTCCTCGCACTTCGTTTGTTGTTTGCACAAAGTTGAACATTTACGTTCTTATTTATTAGGGCTTACACTAAAAGAATGATAGTGAACTGAGTGATAATGAAAGAGTATCAAAATATTCACAGATTATTCTTACACGTAATGGTTGAAATAACCACTAAGTCGTGAGCAGTTTAAGAAGTAAGTTTTTGGCCGCTTTACTGTTTCATATAAATTGAACGTTGCTGAAACAAGTACAATGATCAATTGATTGATTAATTAAATGATGAATATTCTATATAGCTATAAGAATAAATAAATAAATAGTACGGCTCTGCCTTTTTCTTCACACATTTTTTCTTACACACAAACCTTGTACTTGAAATGACAAACATAAAAAAAATAGTCAAATAGGTTCAGTTTTCCTGGAGTAATTACATACGTACATTAGGTGTATGGTTAGGTTCATTTCTTAATTTTTATATGCAGGTCACCCTACTTATTATGTGCGAATCAGCACATTTAAATTGAAATTTTATGAAATACTTTGAGAGTCAGTCGTACACTCAAGTTGCACAACTGCAACATAGAAATAAAATAGTTGTGAATTAACAAACAACTTTATTCCCACAAACGATCATCCGATATATATGTAAGGTAAGGACTTGCTCTTCCTTCTTACATTAGACATTTTTTTTAAGTTGTACTTATTTTGCCACGTTAGAGAAAAATGTTGAGAGTAAATTTTTACGATGCGCGCGCACACCGTCACGAAAAACCGACACCCTGAAGTTAGCTATAGTCAACATTTTGTTTCTTGGTATTTTTTCTATTGTTAGTGTCGTTTTTTCTACAAACGTAGAACAAGGTGAAAGATAACATTTTTGAAAAGATTTTTATCTTGTTACGTCAAAGAAGTATAACTTCTATCGCGTGTACGTAAGTACTCACACTTTTTTATATTTTATTTCTCAATCATGTATATATGTATACTAGCTTCGGCTCACGACTTTGTCCACGTGGAGTACTTACTTTGAACTTACTAACACGCAGTGGAAGCTCTCAAAAGAAAAAAAAAAATATTTTAAGACATTCTTCATTGCTGCTCTGGTCCTATTGATCTTAGCGTGAAAATAAGCCTATAACGTTCCTCAGTAAGTAAGCTATAACAGTTGAAGAATTTTTCAATTCGAACCAGAAGCTTCTGAGATTAGCACGTTCAACCAAATAAACAAACCGTCCAGCTTTATAATATTAGTATAGATATATAAAAAATGCTAATTACAAAATAGAAGCTACCAATTTTAGATTAATATCACCTGTTACAGATAAAATGACGCGGACACATTGACTGCTTGGCACACATCCGTGACGTCATCGCAGGCTGTTGTCAAAATAGGGCGGAGCTAGAAACGGATGCGCGATGAAGCCCCGCCCCTCGCCCCCGCAAGCCTCAACCAGTATATAAACCACCATCCCTCAGTGGAAAACCAGTCAGCATCGCAACCCAGAGTCGAGCCTTCGTCGTAGCTTCAGAAAAGTTTACGACGACTCACACGGTGAGTGGGAAAATTATTTATTTTTGAGGAAATTCTCTTAAAGTAGCCGTGAATGACAATTTTGTATCGGAAAAAATATGGAGGACGAATAAAAAAAAAATCCCATGTAAACTAGAAACAATACATAATTTTCCATCATCGAAATTACTAGAAATATTTTTTTAAACAAAAAAAAAATTTAATATGTTAGACTTTGAAAACTAAGTAAACAGGATTAATTTTATGTATTCCAGTCTCGCATACAGTGTGTAATTTCTCAATTATTTAAACAGAAAATAATTTATCTTTTTGATTTTCTTGCATTGTCAATTTTTTCTGGGTTGTGTTTAAAAAATTCAAGTTAATCAGCTCATCAAGAGTTTACTCAAAAAATAGTTTACAAGAAACCAACCGAGATCAGTACGAGTTACAGTTTTTAATTATTTTTAATAGGTGATTTATATTAAACTATAATATAATAAACGATAATGTACCAAAAACGATCAAAAAGTAGGTCAAAAATATCATGAAATATTGGTTATGTCATGTTTATAATGACCATAAGTAATCGATGCTAGATATGTTTCTCACAAAGAACACTTTATTATTTAGTATGCGTTTACTTTGTAACGTTGATACTTATATTAATCAAGAATAACATTGATTAAGTTATATATAGTAAAATAAAAAAGAAATTAATTGTACATGGCACAATAATGAAGCAAAGATTTTCGGTACTGTCCAACCTTTGGTCAGTTTTCTTGACAATTTACTTATTACATTTAATAAGAGTCCATCAATCCAGTCAACAATTTACGCTTATACTTACGTATTACAAAACAATACTGTGTTTTTGCTCACCTATATCCATTAGTGTCTCGTGTTTTTTTTTTATTTATCAATTTGTTACAAGAGTATATTTTATATGACTTGTTTTATTATATAATAAACTATATTATAGATATAGATCAGTGGTAAATAAAACCAGACAAAAAAAAAACATGCGAACTGCCTTCTAGAATACTATCTAAAACATTTTATTGGAACGATATATTATTAAATAAGATTAAGAGAAAAGCTGCATCTATGGAACCGAAAAGAAGGATTTAGAGTGATAAATAAATTGAAATTAACTAGAAACGTGTTGCTGGAGGTACTTATGAAGAAATTTTATTTCTTAATTCGAAAAATCTGTCACAAAATCGTATATATACTATAATTAATATCGAGTAATGACTATTCGTAATTTAATTAACTCCAGCATCATTAAAGTTAATTCTAATATGAGATGATGTTGAAAAACTTTGACATTCACTATTTACAAAAAAATATGATTTAACAAATGAAACAAAAATATACTACAATTATTTTTGTACGATATTGAAATTATCGATTATGAAATTATTTCGCTAAATATTCAACAGATGGCTTTATTTCATAGTTTATAATATTTGATATTTAATACGAAAGTAAATATAGATTTAAATTTTAAAAAACATTAAGAAGATCTAAATAATTGCCACTTGTAATTTATAATAAACCATCTGTTACCGTGACTTTTTCTGTGTGAAATTTAGCAAAAACATTTCATTTAGAATAAACATACTATTGGGGCGCGTGTTACTGAACATCGCTTCATTAGTTTCTTATATATGCACGGAATCCTTTTTTCTTCAAAAATAAACAAAGAATAAGTTACTCTTTATAACATCAGATATCTGCTAATAAAAGTCCCATCAAATTTGGTCAAACCGTTTCGGTGATAGGTGTTACAAATAAAAAACCACAAATTACTAACACTAATTACAAATAAATAATCCATTTTTAATCATAAGTACTATATATACTTACAAATTTAGTAAAAAGCTGTTATCTTGACCTAACAAACGAACAGTTTAATTTTCATTATTTATATAGATAATATCGATATAAAATAATGTTCAATAATATTCTTAAAAAATAAACAATAATTCTTACATAAAAGCCACCATTAAAATTAGTGTTCTAAAATTATATGGCACTAAACAAAATCTAGATTATTAGAATACATTTTAGTTCCTAATTTAAGTAAGACCGTTTCATATTCACTAATTTTACAACCAATTACTTCGTTATAACATAATCCCAGACGATCTCAGATTCATGGCGACATCACGTATCCAGAATTAATGCTCGTTAATTTGTAATTTTTCTTTAGTATCAGAAATAATAATTTTATCAAACGAATCTGTACTTCCATAAGAAATAAACAGTCATACGCAATGTAGGCTTAATAAAACAATATCTTCTATTTAGGCTATAAAGATACGCTTATGAGTGTCAAACTACCATCGGTTCGGAAAACAACCCAGTCACAGATAAGAACTGGCAAGAAACTAAATCGGGCTTATCATTTCTTGATACATATTTTTACAAACATAGTTATGTTCATGTTGGCTGATGCATAGAGGGGAGCGTCATTTCTAGACATCACCATTGTTCACATATTGATCCACCCTATAGCAGTCTTTAAGCATTAAAACTTGCCTGGCATAGTGTTTGAACCTACTATCCGGCAAATCGGTAATGTGCTTCGGGATTTTGTTATAAAACCTAACACTATTACCTAAAAAACTGTTACTGATCTTAGTGAGCCTGAAACGTGAGACGACCAATTTCTCATTGTTTCTAGTATTTCAATTATGTCGGTCTTTTCCTAATCTATAAAATATATTGATGTTTCATAGGCATTTTGGAATTATTTACAAACAATTTTTGTTTCTTATTACCGAAATAATAAATTAAGTGAAATTATTATTAAATTTGCATTATCATGTAAAAGATAAATTTCATGCTATATATTTTTTCAAATAAATCAAAGTATAAACCTTTCGCATCTGTTTTGTTAGTCTGTAAAGGTTAAAACATTCTCGAAAGTTCGAAATGCTTTTCTGATACGTTTAAGGTGTATTGTGTGTTTCTGGAAATTATATACAGTGTCTCATTTCGTGTGCTTTGAAGCGAAAGTCCGGACGGATGCACGCTTCGTAGCGTTTATGTAGCGCCTACGTTCCACGTAGAACTCGCTACGAAACTCGCTACGACGTAGCTCCTACGTCAGTGAGCTTATTAAAGTAATCTAAGGTACTAGCTGTGCCCACGACTCCTTCCGAGTGGAACCTAATGTAATCATCTAATAAATAATAAATCGTCTGAGTGTATTAAGTTCATTTACATATCTACTTTTCTCTAGTACTTAAGTCGTCATTAAAATTACAATCACTTTTCATAGAGTGAACTGATTTTAATGAAACCAAAACTAAATTTTACTCAAGGATTTGCCTTAGGATTTTCTTGGTAAGGATTAATCTTGACCGCATTACTTGAACAATGATTAGTGTCCAAACAAACAGGCAGACATTTCTAAAACGTATTCTAACACTGATTCCAAGATGACTGCAATAGCTTTTTTTCACGTACTTTCTTAAAAAGAACTTCGCAACAAAAGTCGTGCTAGTGATTTAACCCGTGGAATATCAACCCGATGTCCGCAGATTCGAAACCCGTCATGTATCAACAAATGTTTCAGAATTCGCGTACATTTACTAATTTAAATTGGCAACACTATCGACTAACGGTGAAGGAAAACATCATGAGAAAACATGAACCTGAGAAATGCTCTTGTAGTACTATAGTATATGGGAATATATAGGATCTTAGATTTCTCGTAGTTTGACATCACCAATACATCACGGACTAGCATGGGAATGATGTCCATACATTCCATCGGGGAAATGCCTACGACGCTGCAGTGGGTCTCTTATAGCCCTATAATGATGAAGATCTTAATCTTATTATTCGCATGCGCTTATATCAACTATACATACAAATAAATTGCAGTGTCTGCTGTCCGTCCGCGATAATTTCGCAAACCCTTGAACAGATTTTTATGACACTTTTACTTATACACAGGAGACTATCCAGAATATTACCTAGGGTATAATATACCATTACGCTTCTTCGTAGGTGTTAAGCTGTGTTGATAAAATGTAACGGAATTGAAATTTAACAGAAAAAGAGATACAATTTTTACTCTGGCCTTTTCTATTCTCATCATAACAAATCTCCCAGATTAAGCTCATATTCCGAGTGTCGTCATCGCCATCTTGAGATCCGAGTCGAGAAGTTTTTCGCTCCTTCAGTAATTTTAATCAATCTAAATAAGTGTCATTAATAATATCTCTTTCAGTGGATTTAGGTGTTATTCGACGCGTCTAGTAAATTTTGGCATGAATAAAACACCCTTTATATTCGAAATGAATAATAATAGTTGTTACTAGTTGTGCCCTCGACTTCTTACGCATAGAACTTAATGTAAAAAATAGTGACTATTAAAGTTATCTGAATGTATTAAGCCTATTAACTTATCTACTCTTCTTTCGGACTTAAGTCACATCGTCATTAAAATTACATTAACTTTGATAGAGTGAACCTATTTTAATGTAACAAAAACTAAATGTTATTCCTGGAATTTTGAATAATTCAAAATGTCGAATTTAAACCGTGAGTGAAATCCAAATTTTGCCGCTCGTAAGATTTTTAGTGTTCAGTGATATTTAAGAAAAATCTTAAAACCTTATGAAAGGTTGAAACTGAACTTGGCTCATTTTGGAAGTAACAAAACAAGTAGTGGTAGAGCCAAGCTGAATCTGTTATTGTTTTCAGCACGAATGGGTCGGCTCGTCCGGGGAAGCACCACCCTCTCACAGAAAACCGACGTGAAGTAACAGTGCTGGCATTGTAGCGTTTCGTTCGGTTAGTGAGAGTTCCGGAGACCCACTTCCCCTTACCCCTCACTTGTCCTCTCCCTTCTACTTTCCTCTTCTCTCCCTTCCCGCCATTCCCCCATCCCTCTAAACACAGGCAAGCAACGCACTTGCAACTCCTCTGGTGTTACTGGTGTCTATGGACCGCAGTGATCACTTAACATCAGGCGAGCCGCCTGTCCGCTTGCCTCCTATATGATATAAAAAAAACAAACAAAAAAAAAGAATGCAGTACTTTAGTAGTGATGCGTGTCCAAACAACCAGACATACATTTCTAAAAATGATTGCAATATATTTTACTACTATAAATATTCTATTACTTAAGTCCTTAACACTTGCAACAATTATTTTCATATAGATCTAAGAGTATAGCCAACGCGTTACTTATAGTTAAAATTCCTTTCTAAAAGTTTTTATTAATAACACAATGCTTGTAAAATACGTTTCTGGTGGAGTTATTCTTCATTACACTTTTTAAATGAAGCTAAACTTTCTCTCTCTTCAAATCCAAATAAAGTTGTAAAGCGTCATTCTAAAGCGTACATAGCATAGCGATTTTTAATATACGAACTGCCTCTAATAAATGTCCCAACCCACATCCAAATGGCAGTTTGACCTCGGTTTGACACGTACTGTTACCATGCAAATCCGGAGGCACTTCCATTCATTTATTATTTAAGTCAATTACACTTCAATAGGAAGTTGGAGATCGGATAAAACTGTTATTAAAACAGATGTGTTATTGACCAGTCAAAATTGTGTTTACAATTAACTAAATGATATGCTATTTTTCATATAAATTGTCGTGCTAGAAAAACGTCAAATATTCAAAATCAAAGATGATTTTTTCAGTTTACGCCCCAATAAGGCACTAATGAACGTCAAAATTATCATCGGTTTAGACAAACGGTTATCAAAAAGAACCGACAAGAAACTCATCAGGTCTTTTTTTATTAAAGCACGACAAAGTGACTGCACTATGCCTGATGGTAAGCATAGTACAATCCAAAAACAGTGGCGACCACCGAGTGACAGATTATCCATCGCCGGTCGCCGCTGTCATGCCGGCCATAATGACGAAAGTCACCCGGTACTGGATATGCACAGGTTGATCCCGAAACGCGACGCGCAGAAGCGAGTCACTATGACGGGCTTTTTCGCCATGTACATGGTAGTTGCGACTCAGTTGGGCTGTAAAGCCCTACCTACCACCTCGCTTTCGCCATTGCCTCGTTCGTTATTCAGCAGGGTGCACCACGTGCAGGTGAGGTTGGCTTGGGTGTCTCAAGTTTTAAGATGTTACTCGACACCCCTTACACCCCAACATTTTTCTTAATATCACATATATATTTACAATACATTACACGTTACAATCGTTTTGGATGGGTGTACAAATAGAAAATGATCCTAGTTATCACTATCGTTCACATATTAATCCACTCTATAATAGCCTTTTGACACCAAAACCCGCTTGACATGGCGTTTAAATTCGGCAAATCAGTAATTTGCCTTGAGACTTTGTAAGACCTAACACTATTACATAAAAAAACGATTACTTGTTTTACTTGGTCTGGAAGATGATATGACCAGTTTATCATAAGTATTTAGACCATACCGATTTTTCACAAAATCCACCTTTAAAAAGTTTTGTGAACATATATTAAATTATCAAGAATGGATTAGGAGGTTAGGTTTTTTTTAAAATAATTTTCTTCATCGTCAGTTGTTACTCATTAGTACGCAATTTTGGAAAAAGACTGTTCATAAAATAAGCTACTGAGTTCGAACCATAAAAACTCAATTTTAAGTAATTTCCATTACTTAAAGTTACATTCATTTTGATCCAATATTTCAGTTATGATGCAAGGAAAATTGGGAAGATGTAAGAATACAGTGATAGGTGCTAATCAACAAATTTACAATTTTTATCGGTTAGAATAGGAGAAAAACCCTGGCAGCCTTCCTTTAAAGCTCAAGCCGAGATACTATCGATACATGAACTAACAGTGAAACTCCTTAATACAACGGCAATTAATCTTTACTCTTGCTAAAAGTTATTTTACAGTTCAGTTTTCATTGACTATCAAGTATATTTCGATGCATATTACTGGTTCTGGTACAGGATTGACCAGATTGTGAATGGTCTGAAAGTAAGCGTTCAGCGTTCGGAGTATTTGGAGTCCATATGACATATCTCTTCAAGCCTTGGTAATAAGGTTTATTCATTCGAAAAAATGTAGCATGATGCACACCATATATAAGGTTAAGAAAAAGATTTAGAAACACCAAATTCCACAAAAATTGAACCTCGCAGAGACAAATAGAGTAATCAGTCAATCGACGATAATAAAAGATGAATACTCTATTTATCCATACGAATAAACGAAAACAAAACAAAACAATTCAAAAAGATTGTTGTTGTTGGTCTAAAGATTATCTCCCTAATTATATTAGGGGCTTAGTCCTTAAATTTCTCTCCAAATTTTGTACACCATATTGTTTGCTGTATGTTCAATACTATTACTGCCTTCTTCGTTACATGTTCCACCGAATACTCGCGCTGAGACTATATACTAACAAAGGCATCCGTATAGAGTACTATAAACATGGTAGAATACGAGCTACCCCTTTATTAGAGAACCGGGATCAGCCTTGCGAAACCAATACCGTATTCTCGTCTTATGTACTCAAAAGTTTATTTTTCCTTTTGTTTACGTTGTAATACGGTATTGTGAATAAAACTAACTCGTACCGACGATATTATCCTATTTAAATATATTGTCTTAATTCTTCTAATACTTGGTCTAAAAATGTTTTTATATGTAATCGGATAATGAATTGTTTTTATGTCTCTAAATTAGAATATTGAGACTCCGATATAAATTTCCATATACCTTTTAAGCTATGCTGTCTTACGTGTAACTACGCTATTATTATTTTTATACTGCCTTCAATTTCCTTTGATAAGTGACTTTTATTTTGCCCTTGTTTAAGACACAAACCTTTTATATGATAATTTCTTTAGGTGAGCCATTTGATAAAGGGTTCTCAGTAAATTAGAGCCCTCCATCTTACCAGTAATATTTTGCATAAGCCCTTCTGTATAATGAGTCTTTCAATTTTGAATTGTAAATATATTAATCTCTGTTTTAATCCATTAATCACTGCCCTTTCGACTTAGACGGTAAATTGCGGGAAAAAATCGCATTTATTTACTAATTAAAATAAAACATTTTTTTTTGGCAATTAGTCTAACCCTTACAATTGCTACTTAGATGATAGTGTTATTAAGCATCGCGTCGACCAATGTAGGTTCTAAATCTAGCTTTGACCTATCCTTAGATAATTTGCTTGCATGATTATGCACTGTAGCCTAAATTACCGTTTTGATTATCAAAGAATCTTGGTAGCAAAATATTCAAAACTATGGTAAAGTAACTTACGTTGTCAAAATTTTTTTAATTCATAGGAGGCAGACGAGCAGGTGGTTTACCTAATGTTAAGTGATCACCACCGTCTATAGACAGCAGCAACACCAGAGGAGACGCAAGTGCATTGCCAGCCTGTGTTGGTGTGGAAGAAAAGAGGAAAGGGAGAGGGGGGAGATGGGTCTCCGGCGCTCTTGCTGACCGAACGAAACGCAATAAAGTAAGCTGTTACTTCACGTCGGTTTTTTGTGAATCCGGTGCAACTACCTCGGACGAGCCGACTCATTTATGCTAAAACCAGTAATAACTTCAGCTTGGCTATACCACCTACCAAAACGTACCATACGTTTGTGGTAATTCAGAATATAAAAGTGCATTTTGTAGCACTAGATTGGTTATAGGTATATCATATTCAAACCCTTAAGAGTCCCCTTAATAAAAACTAAAAAGGAGTGTTTGGCGGGATATTGGAATGTAATGTAATGTAATGTTGTTATATTTTATTCATAATCTTGCGTTATTCATCTCTATATTATGTAATATAATAGGTAGTGTTTTACGTAATATAGTTCACTTATTGATGTAGTCCGGTGAAGCTGTTAAGACCTTGGTTGGTCAATAGCGTAGTCAGATCGAAAAAAAAAAATTAGTTCTGCATAAGTGAAGTGGTGAATGATACCGCAGAGTATAGCTTCTGACTTGCTGCCAAAACTCCCTGGAAAGTGCTAACAAGACGGCCACCGATAGTGTTACTAATTTACTTTAGTCAACGGATGCGAATTCCGAAAAATTCACTGGTACATCCTGGGGTTCGAAACTGCGAACAATAGATTGATATTCCACCGGTTAAACCACCACTAGACCACCCTAGCTAATATAAATCTTACAAATGTATCACTAAATCCTACGCAGTTCTTAGTCAATTAGATATTCCTTGCATTATTCCTTAAAGGCTGAACGTATTCAAAATAACTACTTTTGTATATTAAAACGATACATTTCTTGACAAAAGGATGTAAATTATTAATTTCCGAGACAAAACACTTTAAGGGATATCTATAAAAGGATATATTTCAGTTGAAATGTTCACACCAGACGCGAAGTTGACGCGCATTGCTCACACAATTGTTCTCTGTTAGACGAAATAAGTGGTTCTAATGTTACGGTTATAATTGTCATCGGCAGAGAAGGCTCTTAATAATGAGAATGAAAGGCCTAGAATAGTTATTATACTCTCTGTCTCGAATATTTGTAAACTGTCTTCATTTGTTTTTAGGTTTAAACACAGAACGATTGAAATTACATATTCAGTGAAGTTTCTGTTACAAATATGATAATTTGAATCGATTTAGAGGAGTACTGTATATTAGGGATATATTCGTGGGGTTCCATAAAGTAATAGGGAAGTTACAATTAGAAAGTGGAACTGTGAAACGTGAAACCTGAAAAAAAAATCGAAGATAAATAATAGTTATAGTGAACTAATTTCCAGGCTGGCCTTAAAAACTGGGGAATAGATAGAAGTAAGAAATCAAAATTTTAAAGAAATCGAAGGACACAAACTTTTTTTAAAACATTATTTAAAGTTTCAATTAAAAAATTTTGGTAAAAAGAATCAAATATTTTTATGTATTAGTTTCTATAAAGAGCATGTCAAAACAAAAAAAATCTTAGAAAAAATCAAATTTAGAGCACTTTTAAAAAATGTCCAAAAAACTAAAAAAAGTTTTTTGAATGGGTAATCAAAAAAAATCTCAAAATTTACTAGAATGGCCATTTTGAGGGATACTAAAACGTGTCACAAGATTGGGAAGACCAAACAAATTCAAACCATTCAATTTAGCGTGGAGCCCCTTTATATACTAGGAACTGCATGTGATTTTGTCTGCGTTAGTATCTCCATAAACGATCGAACCATACATTACCTTCGTATGAACTTACTTAACATTTATCGTTCTATTTTGGCTAGTAAAAACATTATCTTTATTAATTAGTAACTTTTGCCCGTGGTTTTGCTCCCATTAAAGTATATTTGATTTATCCTTCGGGAATAGACCATTTCTTTAGATGAAAGAACCCTACGTCATTATTTGTATTCCTGCCAATCTGTGTGGATCACATATCTCATAAAAAATCTCAGAGTTATTGCGGAATAATTGTCATCATTTACTTTTTTAAAATGTAAAGTAAATATTCCTGTCTCATTCACGCCAATCATTGTTGGACTGACTTCATACCATTCTAGAAAACACTAACAACTATTTCTCTTTAATGTTAGCGTGAACTCAAACTGTAACATTATGCGTCATGCCAAGTGTTTCTGTTCTCGTGATATTAAGAATGTCTTATGGACTGACAAAAAATATGAATTATTAAATTAAAAATATATAGAACACATAAATAAATGTTTTACGATATTTTTTAATTTATCAACTGCTAGCCGTGTCCGCAACTCCGTCCGCGTGGAACCTGATTTAAGCCTACTTAAACCTATAATCTACCTTTCTCTCGTACTTAAAAGTCGCATCGTCATTAAAATTACAATAACTTTTGATAAACGGAACCGATTCTAATGAGTTAAAAACTAAATGTTACTCGAAAATATGCTTTATAACTTTCATGAAAAAGTTTTATTAATAACGCAGTAGTTTAGCAGTGACACGTGTTTATACAACCTGACAATTCTAAAAATAATTTAATTGTCTTCTGTTACTTATTTCCTGCATTTTTTTTCACAAAAATCGAAGTTCTATACACACGTTACATTTACATTCTTATTATATCTATGGACATAGATAATATTATTATTGGCGATTAGTATCTAGATCCGTTTATAGATTTCTTAGTATACGAAGTTTGCAATACGCCGAGGGCTAATGCGTCAGACAATGGAGTATTACATCCGAGGCAAATAAAACTTCGTAACAACTCAAACGATTATTAATTTTTCGTCGATTTGTAATACGGACAGATATATGTCTGGTCAATATTCATATATTATTCCCCAAAGGGCGAGTTTAACATACCTCGAGGGTATGTTTGAAGGATCTTCCAGAGACAATGTCAAAGTTTAAATGTTGATATCTTATGTAACAGTGTATATATAACTAGTATCTGTATGACGGGGCCTAGCTCGGTTCCTTAAAAAACATTTTTAAATCAAAATAAACTGTTAGGTAAGCCTCACAAAATTAGCATTTTATATTTAAAAAAAAATTAAAAAAAGTTATCTCTTTTGCTATCGCTCGGTTTTGAACTGAACTATTTTTGTTTTGACAGCGGCAGCGAAATTTACCTTTATACTCTAGCTATATTTTTTCATTGCCTGAAAACTCAGATAAAAAAGTTTTCTATGGATGAAATCTAGCTACGAATGTATTCAAATAAATTTACACTTTCCACTTATTTTCGGAAGTCTTGATGGCCTAATGGTTTGACCGATAGAATATGAATCTGATGTCCGCCAGTTCGAACCCCTTCATGTACTAACGAATTTTAAGGAAATCACGTACATCAACAAATTAAATTGCTAGCATTATCGGGTAACGGTGATGATGAACATCATAATCTGAATCTGAGAAATATTCTTGTTGTACTAATGTATGTGGGAAAACGTGGAATTGTGGATTTCTCAGCGTTTCTGTCGTACTCACCAATACGTCGTGGGTTGGTTTTGATTATGTCTATACTATCGGAAAGAGGCCTATAGCCCTGAAGTGAAATTCTTATAATTTTATGTGCGACGTCTATGATACATTTTGCATTGTGTGTTATTGAATGAATAAAATATGACAGATATTAGATACATTGTCGAGACAAATTTGTAATCTACAATATAAATTTTCTTTGCTCCCTCATTCAAATGTTTCTATACTCAGGATCTTTAGAAAGTCTCGTGAAAGCGGATGCCTGCGCTAATGAGAGAATATTATTACTGGACCCGAGAACTGAATAAATGTGAATACTCGTCTACGGTATACTGCGACTTACTTTATTTAACTTTTATATTTATCGTCTTTTGTTTTTCTAATTATAGTACATCTGGGTCGTTAAAAAATCATTGGAAGTTGTTAGTCGAGTCATATTAAATATATAAATTCGTTTAATCATATGTTTTGCCAATCTAACAGTTGTCTCAAAAGTCTCATGAAGTCTCGTGGTCAAGTTATAAGATATTCACACTCAAAAGTCACAAAAATGATTTCTTTTTGCAAA
>JACEII010000161.1:417102-439387 GCA_014332785.1 Antheraea mylitta | reverse complement strand
TTTGCAAATATTATACTACTATTTGCGCGTTAAAAATCATTGGGAGTCAGTCAAAAGTCTATCCATATTAACCATTAGTCCCAATAAATAATACACGATATAAAGGAATCTTCAAAAAATATATTATTATAAATGAATTGCGTTTTTTTACTTAGAATACTATATGTTACAACATTTTTCATTAGCTTTATATATTCGTTTTTCATGAAACTTTTGAGGTAACTCTTAGATTAACAAAATAACTTTATATGAGTTTACACCTTAGTTTCTCTCATTCCGAGATTGACTCACTTTTCTTGCCTATATGACTGAACTATGATTTTATTATTTAATATAGAATTAACACATTCAAATGTTACACACCACGAAGTTAGTTGAAAAATAGTGTTCTGAATTTGTGTATCACTATCTATACTAATATTGTACATATGAAAAGTTTGAACGAGCTAATCTCAGGAACTACTGGTCCGATTTAAAAAATACGTCGGTGTTAGATTGCATATTTATCGACAAAGGCCATGTATATAGGTTATATGTTATCACGCTAAGATCAATTGAAGCGGAGCACCAATGAAGAATGTTTCAAAATCGAAGTTTCTTTCCGTTTAAGAGTTTCCGCTGCTGTTAGTTTTAACCCAAAGTAACTATTCCACGCGAAAGAAGTTGCGGAAAGAAGCTAGTGTTATATATTTATTGTCTAACATAGTGTGTCGACGCGATCTCTCATGTTTCGTGGCCCCTCGTCGATTTATGAAATTGCTTTGTTTCCGAAGCAAATTTTATCACGAAAATGGTTAACAAATAATGTCACTGCTTGATATATCGTGTTTAACTTACTGTTACGGTGCTATTGATTACTTTGTTACGTATATTTAGTTCTATCACTCAAGAGAGTGAATATAAACGACTAAGTTGCCGTCCAGTAGTTTAAATTCAATAGTAATTTATTATTTAGATTTTTTTATTATCGTTTTGTTTTACAAAATGGTTAATATTGTTAATAGTTTTAGTGTCATTTTATTCATAATTTCGAGACAGACAGCTAGTATTCAATATTATACTATTCAAGTATTGGGAAATGATATTTACGTTAATATTTATAGTATACGATAAGAGATGAATCGTTCAAATATAATGTCTATCAAAAAAGGTCAGCTATCAACGCTTGAATAAGATGATAGATAGCAATAGATTCCCTCCAAAACCGAGATATTTAGGTCATCATGCAACATTCTATGAATATGATATAACACGTTCGCTACTTCGGCGACCTCTGGATATCATTTCAAAGATTTCCGATAGGGGGTCGAAAAGACCTCATGTTATTTTTACTTCAGTGTGTAACCTAAGCCTTCGCAACGTCTTCAATAATTCTTAAAATTTCCTTGATGTTATGATGATCATTCGGCGTGAGAGTTTAAATTATGAATCAAAGGCATGCATACGGTTTTATCGACCTCATGACATAAGCAATGTTTCAATGTCACCCGATGTCATTATCGTCTTCGGTCTGTAAAATAACAACTGCAAGCCCATAGGTGTCTTCTCGAAGTAAGGTATGGGCATAATCACCACGCCAGCTCACGACGTATTAGCAATTTCAAACTCCGAGAATCCACAGTTCTACATTTTGCCATATACAGTAGTACTACAAGAACATTTCTCAGGTTCAGGTTTACCCACGATGTTTTCCTTCACCGTCAGCCGATGCTGTTACCAATTTAAATTAGTAAATTTACGCAAGTCCCAAAAAACATAATTAGTACATGCCGAGTTTCGAAACTGCGAACGTCAAATTGGCCAATCCACTAGACCACCACGATTTTTTTAAATTATTATTCTCTATTTTACTGATATTTATAAGAATAAATAAAATATAAATTTACATACTTTTATTAAGTTTTATATCAAATATACTAGCTGTAAATTTGGAAAGTGAGATTATAGATTAAGCATAGGCCACAGATTCTGTGATCAGCCTAAGTTTCTAATAAAGCTGTGGTAGAAAACTATCTATGGTTCTGTCAACTAATTATTTATTTTAAATTGAATATTCATCTCAAATCATATATCTGTATATCCTGCGTCGAAAGTTTGTAAGCCAATTAAATTTCCTGCCGCATGTTTAGTTATGTGATAATGCGAAAACTATAGAAATTGCTAGAGTTAGGTTACTAATAGGGTACTTAAAATGATCTATCCTTACGCCTAGGAAACATAAATGATAAAACTTAAGAATAGTATAACATTCGACTGTAAACTAACTTTTCATTATACAATAAATTCTTCCAATCACAATAAAATTAAGGAAAACGACAAAATAAATTAACTTAGATGACCAAATAAAAAAAAAACAATTAACAATAAAAGTTTTAAGGTGTATACACACATATCAAGCGAGCCGTGCGGCAGACAAACAAAACATTTACATAGAAATTGCGAGGACAGACTGTGCTTGGGTATGCGAGAATTTTAAAGCAATTATCATTTTTTGATTCCGACACGAGTGTGCGACTCTCGATTTTATATTAAAAACAATTGAGGGGGTTTCTGTCCGTTTATATTTCATATGTAAATAATGCTTGACATTGAGCACAAATATTACAACAAAACTTAGCCTAGCGTAATCAAGTGACAAATTATTGATAGAATTAAAAAGATTGTGTTCCAAAAATATGTATATTTCGGCGTGGCAGCATCGAAAGTGTATTCGGGTTAACGCTTTTAGATATACCTGATACATCTACATAAAGGCTGAATGTGTAGTCAGGATCAATATTTATGGGGGATACTTTACACTCGATTCTTGTTCTAAATCAATTTAAAAGATAGGTGCTTAATATTTGACCTAATTATTTGGAAATCTACAAAAACTATACTCGGACCTTTACTCGTCTCTAGATGGTACAGCGACGCTAAAGCTATTTACCGGTTTCAGCACGAATGCGTCGACTCGTCCGGAATACTACCAATCGACCCACAGAAACACCCACGTGAAGTCACAGTGCTAGCAATGTTGCGTTTCGTTCAGTCAGCGAGAGCGTCGAAGGCCGACCTACCCTGCCGTCTCCTCTCCTCTTCCGCATTTTGCCTCCCCTTTTCCCTTAAACACAGGCTGGCAACGCATTTGCGTCTCCCCTAGTGTTGTTAGTGTCTATGGGCGGTGGTGATCACTTCATAGGTGACCCAGCTGTTCATTTTCCTCCTATAACAAAAAAACTATACATTTTTGTCTACACGGATGTTTTCTGTCTAGTAGAAGTTTAAACGTTTGAACACAATTTCATCTGATATGAACGTAGCTTAAGATGGTAAAAACGCCATACTTAGAGCTGACTCTGAAGTTTAGTTGCTGGAACATACCAACAGGTATGAGATTTTCAAATTGAGGGTGGTAGGTAGCCAGGCGGACTTAGAAAAAGCCCTACGACTATGCTATAGCTTCATCACAATGTTTTCTTTCCTGGAAAGCTCCTACTAGGATTTTAACCTGCGTCCATTAACGCTGTGTTAACACGAAGTCAATTAAAGATTCAAGCTGATTGAAGATGAATCGAATTGAACCGATAAGAGACAAGCTAAGTAAATCTATCCGGGTGTGTTTGCTTAATACGTTTTATTATTAATTCCGGTCGGTGAATCAATCCGGGGAACGAGTTCGCTCGAGCGCGGTACCAATTAACTAGTATCACTTCCTCGTCTTGTATTTTATTAAGTTGTAGTTACGAACCTTCAATCAAAAGTGTACCAAATTCCATAATGACTTAACAACAAATTTAAGATTAGATTAGGTGTTAGGTTTTATCAGGCTGCAGGTGCTGGGGCACCTGTTGCCATATATTGGAGGTCCCATGATGGAGGAGCGCGGCCAGCCGCTGTTTCTGAATTAAGCAAGGGAAAGAAACACAACATCTCATAGAGGTGAGGGTCCCCGTATCAACATCTTCGGGTAGACCCGAGCGCGTGACCAGAGTTAGTGGAAGTATGCTTGTCGCGCACCCGCAACCCTGGTCAAGTCACGCGCCTAGCTGCCCAGAGGTTTTAGCCGGTAGGAGTCCAGCATAACCCTGTCGCTGTCCTCCGACAGTGGGAGGTGTATCCCACGTAGGATTTCCTCTGATTAAAAAAAAAAAGATGTTAGGTTTTATAACGGAAAACGTACACCGTGGGGTTTTAGGGAGGGCGGGTATCCAATATAAGGGAATGTCCCATGTTAAAAAAAAGGTGTTAGGTTTTAGAACAAAGTCCCAAAACACATTGCCGATTTGCCGGATAGTGAGTTCAAACCAGTCAAGCGGGATTTTAATGTCTAAAAGCTACTATAATTGATCAATATGTGAACGGTGGTGACATCTGGAGATGACACCAATCTCTCTGCATGCACTAAATAGGAATATAACGATCTGTTTGTAAAAATATGTATCAATGTAAAGTTCGTAAGATATTAAACGGAGACAGCAACGGCTATGTAAGACCATATTTGTAATGGCCACAATCTTTACCTATATTCTGATTGCCACTAAAAATATAAGTGGCAAACATTGTGTATTTTATCTATACTAATATTATAAAGAGGTAAAGTTTGTGAGTTTGTGATGTTGTGACGTTGTAGGGGGTAATCTAAATAACTACTGTTCCAATTTGAATAATTTTTTCAGTATTATATAGCTCATTTATCCAGAATAGTTAGAGGCTATATATCATCACGCTAACACCAATAGGAACGGAGCACAGATGAAAAATGTTTCAAAATCGGGATGTTTTTTCCTTTTGAGAAGTGCTGCATCTTAGTGTATCTATTCCACGCGAACGAAGTCGCGGGCAGAGGCTAGTATTCAGTAAACTAAAGAAACCCACGTCTCGTAAGCTAATAAGGTGTATAATGTTCGGCAATAAATAAAACCGTTGCTGTCACCTGTACCCACCGCGGTGTAATTAAACTCCTGTTTGCCCGCCTAAATTAAAATGCGATCGCGACTGTACTTACGCGGTACCGATCCAGGTGATTTGGGAGCCGTAACCCCCTTCTTTTAATTTCCTTGTTTATAACTGTGTCCACGACTCCGTCCGCGAATATATTAAGTCCATTTAATGATGTACTTTTCTCCCCTAATAAAATCGCAACGTAATTAAAATTACAACTTTTGACAGAATGATCTGATTTTAATGAAACTAAGATTAAACGTTACTCGAAGATACCCTATAAGATTTTCTTGCTTAGGTTTTATTTTGAACGCACTACTTTATCAGTGATGCGTGTTCATACGGAATGACAGACAGGCAGACATTTTTAAAAATATGGTTATTGAAATCTGGTATATTTTATCCAAGAAAAAAGCACTGCTTTCCCAAAAACAGGTAAAATCTACATTCACGCAATTAATGCCGGAGATAGTACTTAATAATCAAGAAAACTCAAATAATTATAGTAAAACAATTTATAAGAATATTGATTTACGCCCCCACAAGTTTGTCTTATTACATATCTGTAAGAAGGTAGCCTTTAAACCATTATGTGAATAATACGAAGTAAACCGAACCTCATTTAACATCGGTCCCGGATAATATTACGAATTAAATCATGATTTTTAATCTACGAATCAATGTATTTTCCTCCGAGTATCAATTATTAAAGATTCTCATGTAAATAATATTTATTATACACTTGTATCTTTTTTTTGATATTTTTTTCCAGCAATTAATATTACATTACATAATTTAGTATAACATTTTACATTAAATATAACTGACTCGGGCAGACGTTGCTGTGGCTCAGTAATTACATTAATTGAGATTGAAAAACAAATTCAAAATTAAAACGTGGCGCCATCTGTTCGAGGCTGATTGAAGTTACAATTAATAACAATAATCAACATTGTCAACGATTTAATTTGTAATTTAAAAATATTTGGACTATTATTCGAAATATCCTATCTCTCAAGTTGGACCAAATTATACATAAATGCCAATTTCATGAAGATCGGTTGAGTAATTTCGGAGTTCATTGTGGACAAACATCATGACACTGGATTTTTGATGTAAAACATTTATAGGCGAGGGTAAACCTGATTGTTGGCGTGGCGACGTGTGTGAGACGTGGCGACACGATGCCATGCGCAAGCGACTGTGCGCAATCTCTATTGTCGCACTGAACTCATATACGTATAGTGTGTACAGCGTTGTTTACACAAGTGACGGTAACATGTGTTTTACTAAAAAAAAACGATATTTCACATCTGCCAGGCGTCCTGTGTTGGCTCAATTTTTAAAAAAAATGTAGATACATTGATCAGTAATGGATGTAAAACATAATATATCAGCTGAATCAAATTAATCTCCGATGTATGTTCCTAACCCTTCGAGGTTTCTTAGACTGACTTAGGACATTTTATGTACCATTTTTGTTTTCAAAGTTGGTAGCTTTTTTATGATAGCTACACGTTGCAGTTACTACGAGTCTGGTGAAGTGCGCTACAGGCTTATTAATTACTTCATAGCATAAAACTTGCTTAATCTTAAACCCAAAATACATTACAAATTATATTAAAAAGAATCGCTATGAAATCCCAAAATCGATACATGTAATCAGAATGAAAATCTGATGTGCTGTTCTTTTTAGACTTTAGTAAAAAAATTGTTGTAAATGTTTTGAAATAAATAATAGAATACATTTCAATCAATTTTATAATTATCCATCTGCTTTTTAGAACACGTATCACTAATAATGGGTTCATGATAAAACCTCTTCAATAGCATCATAAAGCATATCATCGAGAAACATTTAGTTTCTATTTCATCAAAATCGGTGCGCTCTATAAAAAGTTATTGTTTTTTTAGTGACGACGCGATTTAGGTACTAGAAAAAAGTAGGTGGGTAAATGCAATTCAATCTCTTACAAAAACAGGATATTGTACAATGTACAAATAATATCTAATATACTGTAAGCAAAAGATTGTTTATTGAATTATGCTCCATGCGGACGAAATTGTGAGTGCTATTTCAAAAGATAAGTTATATTGTTTTTACATCATAAATCCAGGTCGATTTTAAAACTCAATCAACAAAAAATATTAAAATAACATTTTAAAATAGTATTTATAGAAAAAACGAACACACTGTATGCATGTTTATTACATTATCATATATTACGATGTAGAATATAAAAAAATTGCGTTACTTATACGACAAAGGGACCGTAAACACGTGATCTGTGGATATGTGATGTGATGTACCGATAAAGCTGTTATGTAATCGACAGTAACCACAGGGACGTATTATAGAATTACGAGGGGTGATTTTAATTTCTCAAAAATATTTAGGATAGCCTTCGGAACGATTCTATATTTTAAAAGCATATTCTTTTTTTATGACATGGGAAGTAAACGAACAGACGGATCACCTAATGTTAAGTGATTACCGCCGTCCATATACACTTGCAACACCAATGGAGTTCACGTCGGTTTACTGTTAGAGGCTGGTACTACTCCGGACGAGCTGACCCATTTATGCTAAAATCAGCGTGGCTCTACCACCTACATAACTTATTTAGGCGCGTTGAACGATATTTTTTACAAGGAAATAAATTTATAATTTCGCGTTATGACATCCTAGTAAGCGTGACCGAACGTATTGCGATTACACGACTTGCGTCAGGCTAGCGATGAGTAGTATAGGGCCCTGTGTACATCTAATATTGATGCTGTGTATTGAGATAATGCAGCCCATTATATACTGCTTCTATACTATATTGATATTATAAAGAGGTAAACTTTGTGACGTTGTGACGTTGTGGCGTTGTAGGAAGTAATCTCAGGAACTACTGGTCCGATTTGAAAAATTCTTTCAGTGTTATACATTTTATTTATCGAGAATAGTTATATATTATCACGCTAAAACCAATAGGAGCGGAGCACCAATGAAGAATGTTTAAGAAACGGTTTTTTTCCTTTTGAGAGCTTCCGCTGCATGTTAACGTTAAATGCCCAAAGTGTCTATTTCACGCGAACGAAGTCGCGGGCAGAGGCTAGTTAATTTATAAATCGTATAGAATGTATATAATTATTGATCCGAGTACCAATATACATGTCAAAACCAGGATAATATATAAATTTAAATTTACAGATTATGCAAATTAATTAATTCAGACTAATTAGACTGGACTTAATTCTAAGTAAAAGACTTAATTCAGACTAGATAATAGATACAAAAAATTTGAGCCGATACTGATAAACTACACGGTTTCTGTAGCCACTCCAAGTTTTTAACATTCACAAACAACACTGTCGGTACCTGAGAATATCTGGATCCGTATCTGGCGGTACTAAAACGGCGACACGGTCGGACGTGTTGCTTCTTATGTATCCATCGTAAATCGCATATCGCGTCTTCGCGACCGTACTGTGCATCTACCCTCACCGGCAGGTTTACGATGGAATTTTTTTAAAACGATCACTTTATTACTTGCCGATAACGCGTACTGGATCTTGATACTCCGGTTTTATTGATTATTTTTCCATTTAACGACCCAATAATAATAAATATAGGTTATTAATGAAAAAATGGGACAGAAAAAAGTTATACACGAGACGGCGTATCAAGGCGGGTCTGGATTTGTCATAGATTAATAATTAAATCAGATACGCAACGTTGTTTTATACTAGTTCAATTGAAATAAGTTATATCACAATAATTTGATTAGTGCTGTGATTACTTTGACGGTGAAGTGTTGGCTTATTTGTTACTTCATAGCATAAAACCCCCTTAATCTTGGATCTTTGAGATATACTTTTTTATTGTATTATTTTTTCGAAATTAAGAATTGCAAACAAAACCCCAAATTCCGCTACTCATTTATATTGTATATTAAATCCGATTCTAAAAGTAAGACAATATAGATATTAAATGTAGATATGAAAACAGTATCATATTATAAAACAGAGTTCTCTAACAAGTCTGTCTGTTTGCCTGTTCACGAGAAACTCAAAAAACTACTGAACTACGTTATCCCGCAGTGATGATAAAAAAAATTTTGATAAAACATATACCTAAACCGTCCTCATGAATTACTTTATCAACTGGTGAAAACCGCATGAAAATCCGTTCAATAGTTTTTTAGTTTATCACGAATGTAACGATAGGCGATGCAGACGAAGTCGCGGCTACTACCTAGGAAAAATAATATATGTATATAACAGCATTCTCATTTATACGAATATATGAGCGTAAATATTGCAAATGAAACGGGTGAGATTGAAAATTTGAATTTTTGATTTTCACGCCGAAACGAAACCATAACAACGCGGCAGCGGCCCGGGGGGCGTCATGCCGCATGCCGTGACGCGACGTGGTGCGCTTGCTGAAAAACGATGCCTACATTTTAACGTCCCCATTTAGGGCTGTCACATTATTATCCAATAAAATATAACTTATATATCGATTACTTATTGAATTTCATACTATCAGAATTATAAGCAACGTACAAATAAATATTAAATTCTGAGCTACAAATCATGTCTCACTATAAGATATACATAACCAATTGTAGGACAAATCGATCTCGTCGCACAACAGAGGTTGAGTGAAGAGCTCGTGGGTTAAGCTCTCATACATAATAGACTTTTGTATGATAAACTTGTCAATCTGTGTTAAATCTAAATGTTAAATATATATATGAGATATCGGCTATTTATTAACTTTGCTTGATTACGAATTACAGGGATGTAAGTGAAATTGTGTCGTAGAAGTCATTCGTTTTGTAAAAGAAAAACAATAACACAAAAACAAGAAGCCTCAGCATCAGAATGATTCAAAATGAGTCCTATTTATTCTATAGTTAGTAGAATTCATATATTATTATTATTTCAAGTGATATTTTTGTAAATTAACTTAATTATTATTCAATTCATAGTCCTTTCATTCTTACTACAATTGCATCAAATTCGCAACAGTGCGAGTCAATTAATTTAAAACACATATTGTTTTAAATACCTTCCATTTTAAAACTTCCAAACGTTAGGTTTTATTTTTTTAATTAATCCTATGGCTGAATAAAGTATCATTTTTTCATTATTGTCGATTGATTAATTACTTTATTTATCGCTATGAGGTTTAATTTATCATTTCAATTATATCAGTGTAACAACCAAAAAGTTACTTTTTAGCACCACCCGGGGAGCACAAGGAGAGGAATAAGAGGTACACTTCCTCCAGACGCGAGTAACATCAGCCCATTATTATGATCTTTAATATGTTAAATTGTTGTTAAAGCTGGCATTGTTTATACAAACAAATCTGAAAAAATGCTAACATGTATGCAACAGACTTTAAATATTAAAATAATATATATTTTTAAAGTAGCAACCCTAATCTAAACGCACCTGCGATACATTACCCTGATGGCACACAGAAGCGTCGCGAATCGTGCACACACTGCTCTTTCCCGACACGTTTATTTAAATAAACTGGCATCAGCCGGTACACTATATAATTTGTCTTTTACATTCTAAAGCATTATCGTTTTTCACGTCCGTCTATGTTTCCATAGTATTTTTAAACCAAGAATTCCCAAGCTATTTTGGGTAAGTGACCATATAGTCCTTTGCCTCAGACCTCCAAAAACAAATTATAGTTTTTAGTTCGGTGAACATGATCAGACCAATAGCGTATAGTCAGATCAAAATAACGCGACCCTCTTGTCCAAAATAAACTGATGCCTCAGACCTCCATAACCAAATTATAGTTTTTTAGTCTGGTGAACATCATCAGACCAATAGCGTATAGTCAGATCGAAACAAAGCAAGTCAAGACGTACCTGAAAGACTTGTACTATCAAACACATTCTCTTGCAAACATATCCGTGCTTATCAACTTTTTGGATTTTTGGAAATTCAACCTTTAAGGTAGTGTAATAAAGTATAAAATTTTTTTAACTTAGATTTATGAAAATTAGTAATTTAGTTACAAATTTAAAGAGATATGTTTGATTTCCTTCAAATTACATAAATATCTTATATAATTCTTTATTAACCCCTAGACTGTTCAAAACCACAATGGTTTAAATTCCCATAAAAACGAATGTATGCCCTATGAAGCACTGGTAAACAGACTTGGCAATTTTAAATAACCTCTATAATTTTTGGGATATAAAATATTTTTAACTAAGTAAAAATCCACCTAAGTTCGTATAGCTCAAAATCAATTATCGCTCAGCAAAATATACGTCCACTTTAGGATCGCAATAGGAACTACGATCGTCACAAATACATATTTACGAATTGGGCAAATAGAGCACAGAACGTGACCGGCACGTACGGCCCCGGATCAAAATAATCGTAATTAAGCCCATTTGAATCGCGGATTCTGTTTGTTCATTGTAATACTCGATCGACGTGTTTTCGCGGTTAGTTTACAACAGAGTTGTTACATTTTAAGATGAGCTTAATCCAATTTTAATCGTTCATGTAACATGTTTATTTTTTTAATTTTCTATTTTTTCTAACCCCTATCAAACATTAAACGATGTGAGTATAATTGGTGTTTAGATATCAAAAGTTTATGTAAAGTGGTGAAGATAATAAAATAATTATACGAGAATAGTCTTACCCCAGCCCTTGGTTTGGTGGTAAATTTCGTTCCCGCACACTCATCGCGGCCCCCTCGCTTTTGGACATAAAACCTCACCGTGACAACCTATCAAAACAACAGCATATAGTTAGTTCAGGATTTATCAGTAGTAACACACTGCATCTGACGTCTTATCTATTAATTTATTGTTGTTCCAATTACGTCAGGTGAAATTACCGTACATAGGTTAACCTATAAAAGATATAGTACGTATTCAAATTGGAAATAGATCAGAGATATTTATCGTCTCTTAAAGTGGATTTATTTCCAATTACCTTAGTGCATTCGTTCAAGTTACGTGGATACAT
Source organism: Antheraea mylitta (assembly GCA_014332785.1). Lineage (NCBI taxonomy): Eukaryota > Metazoa > Arthropoda > Insecta > Lepidoptera > Saturniidae > Antheraea > Antheraea mylitta. The sequence continues at coordinate 427,456 of JACEII010000161.1, read as the reverse complement.
GAAACATCCGGATGGGCGTAGCACTCGTAAGGTTTCACTGCATCAGAGGCATTAAAGTCTAATCCATTCACAATGAACACAGTTACTCATTCAACCGTTCAGTTTTAGCTTTACACTTGTCTATATATGAAACCTAAAGAGTCTACCTACGATCTTTTTGTCACTTTATAGGCTTCAATTAGGTATTAAATAAAAATAATAATAATTTATGTCATTCAGTTATTTATATTCCCATAGACTCCGTACACAACCTTAAACCCAGTTAAGCTTGCCCAGCATTCCCCGAACAGGAAGAGACAAGGACTCTGGGTCAGCACATTACAATAAGTAGAATAAAAACTAAGTTAAGAACACTCGAGAGAGTCTAGCATCGACTCTTGTAGGTTTAACACATAGATTTGGAGGTCTACAATCGATTAAATAGTTGTTAAGTTTATAAGCATTGTTTATAGTAATAAATGGTCTAAAATCGACTTTTACTTTTTTTTTAAACAATCCAAGCGCTCCCGAACTTAACTAGATACTGCATCCTTTTTTGCTAGTAAACCTAGTCAATGTTCCCAAAGATATACAACATGTAATGGAGCTGATACAGCCGTGTGAATAGGTTCCACCAGGAGAGAGCGGTGAAAAATAAAAAGAAATAAAAAAAATACAAAACGTCTAGATCGGTTGATGATCTTGCTTATAAGTAAATAGAATAACAACCGTAGACTAAATTACAATTCAACACCTCGTCCGGAGCAGTCATGTCTCAGGCGAAATGTGCGGTATATTGACTCCTCTCCTCTAGCAGGCGATATGAGGTAAAGCGTCTAGAAACGATAAAACCATATAGCGTTAAAGCGTTGGCTTGAAATATGTCTTGTGTTCAATGTAATATGAAGCATAATGAATATATAAAACAACGTTGCACTAAAGAATCAATTTTTTTTTTAATTCAATTTTTGCAACTAATCTTCTAGTAGATTATTACTGCCATCGTCATGTAGGTAAAATATTACAAGATACTTGCTATAGCTTCAACGATCTAATAAGATGGTGGCTGTCTTGTTGGAACTTTCCAAGGAGTTATTATGGCAAGTCAGAATCCATACATACTCCATGGTATTATTTCGGATCCGCTTCACTTGTGTCCAATAACCAAACTTTATTACGTAAAACACAATCAATATTAGAAAACATAGTGCCAAATAACACAAGATTATGAATAAAATATAATGTCCGCTACACTCCAAGATCTCGCTAAAAACTCTCCAAATGCAAGTTATTCGTAAATTCAAATTTTCTTCTTATTTTTCAGAAATTAAATTCAAAAAGTTCCTATTAATGCGTCTGCATGCTTCGCACTTAATCAATAAAATGCAGGCCAAAAAACATCTCATTATCTGAAGTTCAGATATTAAATTTACTTATAGAGGCCAACCAACAAATTTTAGGTACTACTATACTTACATTCTACACCCACCTACAGACACAAAGTCAAGATACAATCACTTTTTAAAAGTCTTGTCCAGTTGTAAAGGAAAAAACTATCAGGGCTGCCCGATAACATATCACAAAACACTATTTGTGCTGCCACACAATCGATCTATCAAGAACTTTGGCTTTTTAAGAATTATTGTGTAAAAACCAACCGTACATGTTTCAGCAAACATGTTCGATGCAGTACAATATCGAAGCAGCCCCAATAACGCCCTAAAGACGTTTTTGTACTGTATACGCAAGGCACTGAATGCAAGCAGAGTATATGAGGTCCAACGACGATATATTCCAAAAGGGTATTACGCCTAACCTAAAGAAAAACTGGGTTTAAAGTTCAGTTGCCTTCGCTTAAAAGTAGTCGATAAAGGATTTTCAACTTAAGGGTCATAGATAGTTAAGAGGGTAATAGAAAAAGCCCTACCAATATGTTATCCGTCACTGAAAACTCCTTGCATGATTTAAATCAACGTTGAACGAAACGAATACTAATTCTGAGTTACATTTCTTAAAACCTATCATTATCTTGGACAAAACTAATAATATGCAGATAAAACTTCGAAAGGTCACTATCTATCGGAAAATGTCTTGCCAAAATCAATTCATCCGTTTTAGATCTTATCCTGGACAGATAACAGCCACTTAAAAACAAAAAATAATGGTATAAACCGGTGATATATGTAAAAAAAAAATGAGACCATCATAAGGACTGCCAATAATTATATATATTTTTATACAAATTAATTAACCAAACATATGATAAGTTGTAAAATCTCAAAACAAAATATTAGTATTACATGTACACAGGCCACTATACTACTCGTTGCTAATCTGACGCAAGCGCAGTACGGTCAGTCATGCTTTACTATAATGTCGCTGACGCATAATCATAAGTATTTCTCCTGTCAAATAACACTCAACGCATTTTAAAAAGTTTTGATTTCAAAAATGTTTAAATCTTTTTCTCTCAAGCCACTAATATATAGTCTTTGTAATGCAAACAATTCTAATAATTCCACGGGACGTGACCAACACAAATTCCAATTTAGAAGTCAATACCCACATTGGGTTACTTAATAACCTCTATTAAACCCTTTTTGTAACCCTTTTAGTAACAGACCAGTTCAATATCTATATATACTGATATTAAACATCTTTCTTTGGTTTGTTTCTTCCGTACTTAAGCTTGAATTAAGACCGACATTCGAACTTAAAGGTCTGACATGACCGTGGTTCCTGAGATGCTACAATAATTACTTGAATAGTTCTAACAAAGGGGTCACCATCTTGTCAAAACATGACAATTACCACAAGATACTTGTAATATAATAATATTACAAGGAGGATTACCCACTCGATAACGGCTGTAATAATCTAGAGGATTGTTTTTTTTATTCTGAGAAAGGGGCTATGCAGGCCTTAATCCTGTATCACTACGACCATATTGATCTATTGTGATCGCCCCATATTACTAAAGCTCCCCGCCTAGTCCTATAGCATTTAAGAACTGCAGTACTTTTTTAGTTGAGAGCATCTGTATCTCATCCGGAAGCGATACGTGCTTTCCAAGAATTCGGTTTCATGTGGGCTACAGTGGATCACATTCACACAAGAGGTGTTTGGGGGTCTCATGCACAGTATCATAAAATCCGTACTCTCTTGTACTCTAGACACCGATGTTATACAAGTGCTTTTGAAGACAACAGTGTCCAGTGAGTGCTCTCACTAAAACTCGTAATTGATTCCTACCGAGTGACAGGGCCTTACTAGCATAACGTTGGTTGAAAGCCCTGACGAGGATTGGTTATCAAAAATAAAATAATAAACTCAGTTTGGCATTTATAGTCTCACTTATAATTTGTCTAAGCTTAGCTTACTACAATAAAAGTGATTCAAAACCAAATGCAAATGAAGTTACGATGCAAATCAATAAATAGAACTGAATTCTTTTTAGATGAAAAATATTGTTTCATTCAACAAACTTTATCGATTGCAAATTGTAATAAATATGTCAATCTAGGATCAGTGTAGTCACAGATAAAAATAGATTAACCGGCCACACCACTGAACTAATGTTGCCAGACAGAAATAAACTGTATTTCACAAATCCGTGTAGGCGTAATTCGAGTTTAGTTTCACTTTTAAAACGGAAATAGGAATATGTATTGGCTATTGTATCAAATAAACGACACAGTCCTGGATAATTTAAATTGTGGTAAATTATTTTCACTTGGTTTCGTTTAGGCGGTTGATTAAAACTAATAGTATTTTGAACTAATCAGTGTTGCGAATTTCTAAATTTCAAATGATCGAGTTTCCACCTGGAGTTTTTGGCGGGATTTTGTTCTGTCATGTAATGGATTTTATATTATTTTCATAGTCTTGTGTTATTTGTCTCTATGTTTTATAAAACTGGCGGTGTTTTACCGTATACAGTTCTGTTATTGTGCATAAGTGAAGTGAATAGACAATAATACCATGGACTATGAATTCTGAGATGGCAGAAAAACTCCCTGGAAAGTTCCAACAAGGGAGACACCATCTCGTTGTAACATTGAAATAATCACACGATACTTATTGTATAAAATGTGTTGTAATCTCTATTGAAACAAAACATTGACACTGACAAATGCATCTGCCAAAACAAGAAAAATAAGAAGTAGAATTTCCACATAAAAATGATCATCGAATTTTATTGTAACTCTAATATTCATTTACAAAAAAAAAGTCGAACAACAATAAAACAAATGTGTTCTCTTTTTAATTTTCATATTAATTGTAGTGTGAGTGACAATATTACATTATTAACACTTTTGTGGATTTTATATCTATTGGCAAATTATATATATTTTTATAAAATGTATTAATCAATAAAACATGATGAGCTGCAAAATATCAATATTACATGTACACAGACCCCTATACTACGCGTCGCTAGGCTGACGCAAGCCGCACAAGCACAATAAGACAGTTCATGCTTAGGTAGCATGTCATGACGCGAAATTATAAATGTATCTTCTACCAAAAATACCACATAACACGCCTATAGAAGTTTTTACTTCAGAAACTGTATGCGAAACTGTGAGAACATTACAGAAATATGGAAGGAAATTGCGTACCTGTTTAAAAGTTTCACTTGTAGGGAAATAAACGAAAAGTCAGTGAAGTTTATGATTAAACATTTATACTGTGCTCGGGGCAAGACCCGAGCACCTAATGAGGTGGTAATGAGGCCCATACCGCGAGCGACGGAGAAAATTACACCTCTTCAGGTAAACACCCACTGCCGGTCCAGATAAAATACGAGAAATCATTGCCACACCTTTTTCTAAAACATTTCTTTTCTATTTTGTATAGTGTCGACTGTTATACGAACCGTTTGAGCAAAGAAGTGCTTACTATATTTTTATGTAGTCTATATTTATTTTATGACGACAAAGTGACTGCATTGTGCTTGATGGTAAGCACAGATCCAAAAACAACGGCGATCATCGGTCGTTGGTCGCCGTTGTCATGCCGGCCTGCATAAATGACTCTTCACGTTACGCTTGAAGGACCCTATGTTATACGAAGGAGGGAACACATTTGCCGGGAGATGGTTCCACAGCTTCACGGTACGGCAAAGATAAGAAATTGCGAGTCTTTTAGTTCGTATTAATTGGTAATTACGCCAAACCTAGATGGGACTAGCTCTCAAGTGTAGTTTCCGTTGCATTCGAACCTACATCCATTGATGCTGTATCTGAAAATGTTATCAAGTAAGCCGTTATCGCTTGATGTACCTATGCCCTTTATGGTTTTCGCATGAAAGAGTTACAAACTAACTCGCATCACATTTATAATAGTCGTAAGGATAATGATATTATACGTCGTAAGCTATTGAACTATAGTCTGGGGGTTAATTTCTTCCGCACACCCGATTAGGCCTCCCACGGCAGCGGCTCAAGCCTAGGTTCGATCCCTCGGTAGGGAGCCCTTGAGTGCGTTGCTTGCGCGATACGGTGACACACAAATATACATCACCGCTGCAACACTACACGATTACCCCCACACACGTGCACGCCTACACGCTTACACATGAAAGTGGAAGGGCTTACTTTTTTTCCCTTATCGAACTGAAAAACTCTCAATTTTCCGATAATAAATATATGGAGGAGTTGTTGAAGCGTGTATGCTTGGTACACATATACGTTTCAACAACTCATACATATATGAATAGTTAGCCAGGTTAGCTAAGATAGATCGCGATTTTGCATGCAACAGGCAACAGCCAAGCCGAGGTGTGCCGTGCGCACTCGATTTGTACAAACAATTTTTATCTAATACTACAGGCAATTAATGAGAGGATAAATATGTGGTGTAATCGATTATATTATAATCAGCCTTTTAGTTATAATATCACTTTGTGTAATATAGATATTTCGAAACATTTCTTTTGGACTAATGATATCAAAAGCAATAGTGAATTTTTTAAACGTTTTCTGTTGATATTATTGCATTTGATAGATCTTATCAAGTTCATTGACAAGTAAAAAAAAAACATTTATTGAATATACAAATAAAGTTTGAGTTTAATTAAATAGGATCTATAGAAGAAAAATAAGCTCGCTGAATCACTTTTTCTTTATCTTGCGCGATTTTGTTTAATCGACCGATTGGCAGATGCCAACCCTATTCTCAATCTCCTTGCATTTTATTTATTAAAAACGAAACTCTATCCAAAAGTCATTAAATTAACGCATTATGTTGACAACACTCGAAAACAATTTAAATTACTTTCAGAGTTTAACAAGTTACATTCCTGAATAGCGTCGCCCCGGGGCTCGGATCATTACCTCCCGATGTTGGGGGTAAACTACGCAAACACGTATCCCGACTTTCCCCTTTTGTAGACAGCAGGAAATGTTATAAATTTACTTCTGTCGCATCCGTTTTGTTTTTTATTTCTCAACTACAACTTATATTTGCCTCTATTTGTGGTATATTTTGAAGATTCACGCCCTACGCTAAAGCCAGACGTACGTAGTCTTCTATACTAATCATTACATATTATAATACAAAGACCCCAACCGCGTCTGTCCGTCTGTTCGCGATAAACTCAAGAAGTAATGAACGGATTTTCATGCGGCTTTCCCTAGGTATTGGTATATAATTTGTCAAGGTTTTTTTATTATTAGGTCGAGACAACGTCTACAGGACCCGCTAGCCTATACTAATATTATAAAGAAGTAGAGTTTGTGAGTTTGTGACGTTGTAATTTGTAATCTCAGAAACTATCTATGGTCTGTGGTCCTATTTGACTACCTATGAACTATCTATAGTTCTATTTGAAAAATTACTTCAATGTTATATAGTTCATTTATCAAGGACGGTTACAGGCTAAATATCATTACGCTAAGACCAATAGGAGCAGAGCATCAATGAGGAATATTTAAAAATCGGGATTTTTGAGAGCTTTCGCTGCGTGTTAGCGTTACCCCAAATTAATTATTCCACGCGAACGAAGTCGCGGGCAGAGGCTAGTATTATATAAAGCTGAAGAGTTTATTTGCTTGAACGCGCTAATCTCAGGAACTACTGTTGAGATTTAAAAATTATTTCATTGTCAGATAGCTCATTTATTGAGGAAGGCTATATATCATCATCAATCATTATAATCATCACGCTTAGACCAATAGGAGTTCAAATAAAAGATCTACTTCCGAAAAATTCGGATTTTTTTACTATACTTTATGACAGTGTAATTTAGCAAAAAACAGCATAGAAAAAATATTCTACGTTCACGTTCAATATCTACTAGAAGAGCAATTACACTGAATATGAACATATTTCACAACCTCTCCTTTTTCCGTTGTCCCCTTCACGTGAAATATCCCAGCAGTAACATAGTATCAAATCCAAAAACTGTAAGCAAAATAACCAATTACTATATGTATATATGTTTTATATTTCAGATATGTTATCTAGGCACGTTGAGCGGTATTTGTAGCAGGTGATAAAGTTATGATTTCGCGCCATGACATGCTAGAAAGCGTGACTGGACGTATTGCGCTTAGAAGGTTTGCTTCAAACTAGCGACGTGTGGTTTAGGGATCTGGGTAGATGTAATATTGGTATATTGGTATACGTTTGATTGGTAATAAGCTTTATAAACATGTATATAATTATCTTTCGGGATGCAAATAGATGTGAAAACCAAACTAGCGTAAGTAATTTCAATATATGAAACAATAAAAACAATAACATTATTTAAATAATTCAAACTAAAATAATTCAAAGATTCAAAAGAGAACATAGTTATTTAATTTTTTTGAGTTTTCACTTGTATTGGTAATCCATATTTAATTGTGTATGACTTTTTTTTAATTGGTACGCGGATCAAAAAATTGTATGCAAATTCATAACTCGAAAGTTGATAACGTATGAAAAATGAGTTTAGCTACTCGAGTGAGATGTCATCACCGGACTGACTTGACGGTACCATTAATCTTTGAGATGGAATCGACTGTTACTCTATGACAACCATCAGGGTTGGCAAAAGCGTCGACATAATTAAAAAAATGTGTGGTTTTATGAAACTACAACCCAAGTGAACTTTTTTTGAAATAAAAAAAAATGATTTAGAGTATTAAAATCGCGTTTTTAATCTTAACTAAATTATTGGAAAATGGGAATACCGGGAAATCAATAGTAAACAAAATATCCTAGTATAAAATTTGATTTCAATCTGCGTGTAGAGTACGGAACACACAATAAATACAAAAATTCAAATGAAAGACGCATGTTAAAAACTGAGCACAATATTCATTTAAATCATTGAATCATACTGAATTGAGCCATGAAAGCTATATTGGCCTTGGTTGCTCTGCGCCGGCTGTAATGCGACACGCGATAGGTGGAAGAAAAATTATAAATAAATGGAAAATAGTTTCACGTTAAAATGTGCATTCCTATGATGCCTAGAATATCTCTCTCTTTTGGAGTATTTGTCCCACATAGTGTGGAGACAACCTTCCTTACTTTTTTTTACAATTTCGCTCTGTATTTTACATCGTATGCGGAAACGTTGTACTCCTTCATACCCTATAGCACTACATCCTTCCAATTTTGGGCTTACCTCTGGATCTTTGACCAGGAAGGGATAATTGTAGCACTAAATTACCTATGTAGATACTCGCTTATGTTGATGCTTAGAATTAAAACAGTAAATAATATTTTCAACGGAGTTTTGGTGGATTTCTTGGTATTTCAGTCTTAGTATGATTTAGCATTGTGAATATGATATATTAACATATACAAAATAATACCGAAAACCAATGTTTATTACCTCCATAGTGTATTTATCTCTGTCTCTTAAAATTAATTATATTCTCTTTTTTTCTCCAAATCTATAATGCTGTTATTGTATTTTTTCTTAGTAAATTAACTTATGATTACATAATACAAATAACATATCGTAGGATTACTTCTATATCGGAAACATTTAACAAAACATTACTTTAAATTTTAACAATAATAATACCTAACAAGACTCCAAACAGAACCACGATAGTCATGTTTTTCATTTATGTATAATACAATGACAGCCCTTGCTTTTAATAGCTAGGTCAACACTTAAAAACTTAAAACTCATTTTAAAGTTTAACTATGAATTTAATCAATGTTGTAATCTATAGCAATAATCTCAGTCGTAGTTTCGAAGGATGAGAATTCAGTTTTGCCTGAAAAAGAAACGCGTCATGGTCTTAGTTTGATGATATAAGATATTGTAGAGGTCATCTGGTTATTTGATTTCAGATGACGTTACTTTGCGAAAATCTATTGATAAATATTTTAGTGGATAAATGTTACTTTGCGTTTTCTCATGGTTTTGATTGGCAACCACGTCCGACTGCAAACAAGAAAAGTTAGATTTTATTTGCGCGACATGTGAAAAAATAAATTTGATACTAGATATAGAAAGAGTGATATATCGGTAACTAAAACAACAAAAAGTAATTAAAAACCACCTCCTTGATTGACGGTTGAACCTGGCGTCGATTGACACGGTACATGTCTAACTCTGAAATATAAAACAAATATAATTCATTAAAAATATGTTGCAAATTAACGTGTAATGACCACAATTGATTACACGTGTTTCGCTCCGACACAGTATAAATATGAGAGACATTACGTAACCCAATTGGGCCTCCCACGGCAGCGGCTCAAGCCCATAGGTTCGATCCCTCGATAGGGAGCCCTTGAGTGCGTTGCTTGCGCAATACGGTAACACACAATATACATCACCGCTACAACACTACACGATCACCCCTACACACGTGCACGCCTACACGCTTACACATGAAAGTGGAAGGGTTTACTTCTTTTTTCCCTTATCGAACCGAAAAACTCTCAATTTTCCGATAATAAATATATGGAGGAGTTGATGAGGCGTGTATGCTTGGTACACATATACGTTTCAACAACTCATACATATATGAGTAGTTAGCTAGGTTAGCTAAGATAGGTCGCGATTTTGCATGCAACAGGCAACAGCCAAGCCGAGGTGTGCCGTGCACCCTTGAGCTTGTTGCCAAAATAAAATCGGCTGAGTGCCTTAAGCGCTCGCCTTAGTAGTCCGGTGAAGCTGTTAAAACCTTGCTGGGTCAATAGCGTAGTCATTTCAAGAAAAAAAAAATAAAGACATTATGTAAACTACCTAGAAACGCTTGAAAACGGCACACAGACACATGCGCATCGACGAGAGGTTTTAAAAGGCACTCTTTTGACAGAACCGCGAAAACAACTTAGAAGTCTCGTCGATACGCATGTTTGTGTGATTATGCTGGTACGAGTGTGTGTAGGTAGTTTCCCCACTGTCTCTTATATC